>CM028687.1:54984806-55028766 GCA_016771965.1 Brassica carinata | reverse complement strand
TGTCCTCCTCGTCACTGATGTTTGATCAGCCGATTAGAACGGGCAAGGGAGTGTTTATGAGCCAATAAACAAATTGTTGGATTTCTTATTGAACATTTGAAGTGTTATAGTTTTTTTTGTTAGTTTGAAAACCTTTTACTCATTCTTTCATGTTTTAAGCTATAGCCTTTTCACATATAAAATTATATCATGTTTAGTACTCGAGCTTAGTGGTTCCATTTGAGAAACAAGAAACAAAAACTACTCCAAAATGTGGAAAGGCTACTCACTGACGTTATAAGCCAACCTTTATCAGAAGCTTTTGTCTGGATGTTTCAGGCTAACTCAACATCTTAAAGACATCTCACATCTCTCAAGCTCCTGTACCAAACATGGCATTAATAAAACAAAAAATTATTAGAGTTTATCACGTCTATACAATTTTAATGTAACTAGTGTGGTATCCCACAAGTTAATATCATTTGGCCACATCTAGTAAACGTTATTATTCCCATGTGAAAGGATATGAGAACCAATGATATGATTTGAGTAAAGCCCTTTACTTTTTCTTTTATAAATGTTCTTCAATCTTTTTATGAACTTTTTTTTGGATAAAGTACGTTAAATTACAAACACTAGCGAATTCCTTTTAGAAAGCCAATCTTTGGAGGGTCCAGTTAGGAGAAGGCTAGCTTTTAAAAAAGACGAGCATGCTCTCTTGTATGTAGGACAATCTTTATATTTGTTGTCCTCCTTAACGAACACTCCTGACATTCGTTTTCTTCATTTTAATTTCATCAACGTGATATTCGTTTTCTTCTATTTGGATTGCAAGTTCAAAAGGGTTTTTAAAGTTAGTTCATACATTATCCATACACTACAAGGTCAGTAGTGATGCGTTACTTTGAGTGTTTGCTTTGCTTGCTGTATCTACGAGTGGCAAGAAGTGGGAATAATTTGTGTGTGTCAGTGTGTGTGTTGGAGTTAAGAACAAGTTATTTAGTTGTGCATAGAACACAAAAGGCCTTACAAAACTAATACAAAATAAAACACATATATATAGCAGCAAATCTTCCAAACTAAGTTTTAGTTTTGTCTTTAACGTGTGTAAATAAAAAAAAAAGTGAATAGTCTTACATTTCTATACCAATTACTCTTTTTTAATCTATCAAAAATTTTAATCTACTTGAAATAGGAAAAAAAAAAGTCAAAGAAAACAACATCTTTAAATCTGTTTGCAGAATATTGCCCATTAATCTAGATTATTTGAACGCTAAGATTTGCAAAAGAAAAAAAGAAATGTTTATATTTGCAGATGAATATATTCGATAGTAGGCCTGGGCATTTTAACCTGGACCCGAAAACCCGACCCGGAACCGACCCGAAAATACCCGACCCGGAACCGAACCGAAAATTTACAAGTATTTATTGGGTCCAAAAATTTTCTACCCGAATGGACCCGGACCCGAAAAGAACCGACCCGAATAGACCCGGACCCGAAAAAGATCCGACCCGAATAGACCCGATTCAAACCCGACTTTAAAACTTTAAAATATCTTTTTATTAACAATCTTTGTCATTATTTTGTAACATTTCTAAGTAACATGAAGTTTGAAATGTAAAATATAGAATTAAAAATGTTCTATTTTAACTATTAATAGTTTATTTTAAGTTATTTTGTAAAATTTTAGATATATATGATAAATTTTGACTAAATTTGATAGAATTTGAATATTTTATTTCCTTTTTATATCCTAAATACCGAACCCGACCCGAACCGAACCGAACCGAACCGAAAATTTACAAGTATTTATTGGGTCCAAAATTTTCTACCCGAATGGACCCGACCGAAAAGAACCGAACCGAACCGAACCGAACCGAAAATTTACAAGTATTTATTGGGTCCAAAATTTTCTACCCGAATGGACCCGACCGAAAAGAACCGACCGACAAGACCCGACCCGAACCCGACCCGAAGACCCGGATGCCCAGGCCTATTCGATAGTAAGGACTTGTGGCACGTAAAAAAAAAAAAATTATCAAACAACCAAAAGAAAAGGAAAAAAATCTTTCAAAGAAGAGCATTCCTTAATTAAATAAATTAATCTCAGATTTTACATGACTGGTAGGTAAGTAGATAGTTACAGTATTAAATTTCATTTAATAATTTGTGTGATGAGATTGTTTCTCCCTCCTTCGTAGTCTTCTTCACCTCGTGCACACGCTTCTGAGACGACGAGGCGATTGACACGGCCCCCTCTCTCTTCCCCGTTTCCGGCCCCAAAACTCTCTCCATCGCCGCCGTGAGCTCTCTTTCTCTCTCTGGGTTTATGTCGTTTTGCTGTTTAGGCTTCTTTGGGATAGAAAGTTAGAGACTTTCGACTTCTCTCTACAGTTACTGCTTTGTAGTTTGCACAAAGTTTCGATTTTTTTTTTTTTAACCTTTGTACGGTTTGTTGGTTTTTGTCTGATGATTGTTGTTATGTTCTTTGCATATGTGTGATCGATCACGTTCGGTGTGCATTCGGTTGCTTAATTTCAGAACCAACCAAAGACCGAAGGCTAACAGCTTTTTCTGTTTGAATTTCTCCATTAATCACAGAGAATCGTGAAGGGATAGTGTACCAATGGCGCGTAGAGGAAGAAGAAAGGTAAGCTTTTTTTACTGTCTTTACAGAGTTTGAACAGATCAGTGTGTGATGGTTGTTTTGGGACTTGAGAGAGAGAGTAGGAGATGCTTTAGAACTCAATCTTAGCTTCTGCTTTGTTTCTTTTTGCACAAGGCTGGATTGATGCGGGAGGACGCCGCACGGGATGCCATGAGAGCATTTGGATTTGAGGAGCGTGTTATCAAGGTGTGTATCAAGGAATTACTACAGGTATGTGTATGTCCCTCTGGTTTTTAGGCTCTCCATTTTCACTTCCTTTAAATCATTTCGTTTTGAAAAGTTGACGCTTCACTATCTTTGGACTTTCAGCTGTATGGTGAGAGTGGATGGATTCTGATCGAAGAGTTTAGTTACTCCGTGCTTCTTAATAAATGCCTTGAAAAGCAAGCAGAACAAGAACAAGCGGCTGAGGAAGAAGAAGAAATGGCTGAGGAACAAAACGTAGAGATGGCTCAAGAAGAACAAGAAGAAGTAAAGACTGGTTTCTTGAACTTGATTTATACCCATTAGGCTACTTAACTTGCATCATGATCTATCTTTTGTATTAATGAGCAGGAGGAGCAGCAGGTTGAGAATGAAAGAGACCATGTCGGTAGCAATTCAACAGCTTTATGTGGTGCTGAGACAGGTAGACAGACTTGCCGAACTGATGCTTTGTCAATAACTAGCGAGACAGAGATCATTGACTCATCACCATCAACTTTTCCATCAGGAGAAGTAGTAGATTATGCACACCATTCTGCTAGAGGTAACTAAGTAACAAACTCATAGCCATAAACATCTCAAACACTTTTGAATAAGTCTTCTTAATGTTGTAGTAATCATTCTTCAGGGGCCAAGAGATGTGGATGGCTAGATGCGGAGGAGACAGATCCAGAGGGGGATAGTGTTGTTGTTGGTGATGATGATGATGAAATGATTCGCCTTACTCCAGAACCGCTGTGTGAAGAACTTACAGAGCTGCTCGCAGAAGTACTTGGAGAGAAGAAGAGGAAGAGACCAACGAGGTGGGACACCTAAGGAGTCAGGAGCTCCTGTAACTAGCATTAAAGTAAAGAAGCAAGACTAAAAGAGTAACTAGTAGTATTGGCAGTAAAAACGGTCAAAGAACCCATCTTTACATCTTTGTGTGGGTTTTCTTGAGCTATTTATTGGTTAAAAACTGAATATTAAAGTCAGTTGCATATCATTAGTGTGAGTGCACAAACTCATTAATCAAAAGCAAAATATCCAAAGTTAAGCCAATCTAAAAAGAAAGACCAAATCTAACTCGGTGTAACCAAAGGATTTTTCTTTTAAGTTACCCGAAACTGAATTTTTGTTTTTCGGAATCTGATTATTTTTACAGATACTAATAGTTTGTTAATGGTTGAAACTTCTACACTTATTTTTAATTAGTTATTTCCCTTGTATTTAATAGTTCTAGGCTTTCGGATATTTGGATCGAGTTTTTGAATTCAGCTTCTCGTCTGATTCAGATTTTATATATATTCCGGTTAGGTTTAATGTTCATTTTGAATTTAAATTCATTTTAGATGGGTACTTCATATTGAAAAAGTTTTAGATATATTTCTAAATAAACATGAAAATGTATATTTGTATTACTTATTTAGTTTTGAAAGTATTTCGGATCTTCGAATTTCTGCTGTAAATTTAAGTTGTAAGATTTTATGTTGTATCTGGAAAATTTTAGCCGTAGAATTTTTATTGTGAGTTTTTAAAAGAAAACATGATTTGATTAATAAATATTATGTATATATTTATTTTCATATGTCACTATGATTAAATGTAAATTAATATCAAATTGATAATATTTATTTCCTTTCAAAATGATCAACATTTTAGAGTTTTCACACATATTAATAAAATATATTTAAATTTTGATTTAAATATATTATTTTATAATTAAATATTTCCCATATTATTTACCCAATAAAAATTTGATAAACATAATTACCTTTTCGAAATTAACAGTTTACTGTGATAACGTTTTGAAATAATCTTTTTCTAAAACAATTGATAATTTTAAAACAGAAGAAATAGTAGTGAATCACATTCTATGAACTGATTAATTATTATACAATTATCAAATGCTTATTTTAAGTAAATGAATATAATTGTTAAGTATCATATATAATCAACATATGTGAATTTTTATTTATATGTCTAAAATTTATAGCTATATAACATAATTTGATTATATATAAAATATAATTTAATTATTAAAAACACATTTTATTGTAAATATATTTAAAATTATAAATATCATTTTTTGATATAAAATAATTTTATTAAATAAAATAAATAAATAAATTATAATTTTACTTAATTTGATAAATCATAAATACAAATACTCTACTAAAAGTTCCATACGAGAGCATTGAGTAAAGAGCAGTTGGAAAACATTAGTATTTGGTAAATACGTTTTTAAATGCTTTTTATTAAGGGCCTGACTGGTGTAACCGCAGTGGTTACGAGTGCGACTGTGGGAGTTTGCGGATGCGGATGGTTGCGGTTTTAAGCGATTTCTAGAGATTTGTACGACTGGTACAACGGTTAGAAATTGGTGCGTTTGCAAGACTTTTATGACCGGTAAACTACCAAATGCAACAACAGTTAAATAATAAATTAACAATATTATATTTTATATAATTATAAAAATATTAAAAATCATAATATTATAATAAATATAAAAATTATATTTATAAATTCATAATAATAAATTTTTATAAAATTATAGGAAATATTTTTTTTTAAAGTTTTATAATATAAATTAAAGTATATTATGTATACATTTTAAAATTTCTATTATTTCAATTTAAATTTTTTATTTAATATTTTTAATTTATTTTTTTTAAGAAAAAAAATTTACCCTCCCGCAACCGTCCGCAACCGCAAACGCTAGCTGGAACCAGCTTTTGATTTTAAGAGGTTCAGAGCGGTTTGAAGCGATTTGGAGCGTTTTCTGTGATTGTTTCAAAATGACAGCAACCGCCACGAACCGCAAAAGCTGAGTTTGCGGGTGGTAGCCGGGAAACAGTCAAGCACTAAATGTTGGATGGATAATATAGAACATAATATCATATTTATAATAATGCTCTACCAATCAAGATCTATGTACAGTATTAACAGCTGTTACCAACCATCACCCCGATTTTTTTTTTTGTGACTTATATTTTTTTCCCCAGAAATCCATTCAAATCGAATTTAAATAATGTTTTCTTTTGCTAAAAGAGTTTAAATAATACTATTCAAGATCCAAAATACTATCGTAAATTTAACCCATGAAAAAAACATCGTAAAAGATCCCTTGGTATCAACCCGACCGGTTTCAGAGTTTTTAGTTTTTTTTATGGTTCAGATTTCAAAGTTCTTGGCCCTAGATTTTAGGGAGAATTAGCCATCTACCCATATTAGGAGGCAATATTGGAAAGTTATCCATGATTTGACATAAAAGCAAAATCTTATACAAATTGATCTTTGTTGGACGATTTTGCCCTTTTCGTACTCTCTTTCCCATGAGATTTATCTGACAATCTCTCTCCTACAATTTTTTTCTTTCTCTCTCTCACATTCTCTTTCACTCAATCCCACCTCTTTCTAGTTTCTCTCACTCCATGTCTTTCTCACACTCTATCTCTTTTTTTACACAATATTTCTTTTTAATTTTTTTCTTCACCTACAATTTTATGTATAAATCATTTTTCTGCATAAAACTATGGTAGTATACTTATGAAAAATGAAAAACCTGATAAATATTTTTCCTGGGTTTATGATGAATTACTTTATAACTCATCAATAATTTGACCGCTAAACATGTTACCAAAATATATTAGAGAGTTTAGCAAATTTTGTAACATGATACAAAATTTGCTAACATGTTACAAAATATGTTAGCGAATTAACAAATTTTGTAACATGATGCAAAATTTGTTAACATTAAAATAACATCAATTATAGTCTCGCTAACATGATACACAATTTGTTAACATTAAAATAACATCAATTTTTATTGGGTTTATGATAGAATACATTATAACTCATCAATAATTTGATCACCGAACATTTTACAAAATATGTTAGCGAGTTAACAAAATTTGTAACAAGATATAAAATTTGTTAACATGTTACCAAATATGTTAGCGAGTTAAAAAATTTTGTAACATGATACAAAATTTGTTAACATTAAAATAACATCAACTATAAAATGCATAAACTTATTTCAATTTTAGACAATCAAAGTGAAAAATTTACTAGCAGTAGAAGCATAGTCATGAACTTGTGTGACTTATACACTTAATTCCTAATTTGTACACACGAATCTAAAGGATCAAATCCACGGAGATAAAAGTATAAAGTTTTAATGAGCCTAATAATAATAGACATAAACATCAATGATTTTGTGATATATGAAGATGAATACAAACATTGTGTAATCGGCAGCAAATAGAATGTTAAAAATAGAATTTAATTTGTTGAAGATCATAATCTGAAAATAGAGTGGAAAAAAATAGAAAATGTAAGAAGAGAGGAAAAATGAAAGGAGAAGAAAATAAAAACAGAGAAACAATATAAAAAGCAAAAGAGCAAGTGTCAGTAGCGTGACGCAAAACACAGGGTTGTGGGGTCCACCCTTAAAATAAAGGGTTGAAGGGGTGGTTCTCCAATGGTGACCTTCAAAGTTTTTCTCTTAAATGTTTATATTTTACACTTTAGTCCTCAATTTCAATAATAATTCATTATAGCCATTTAAATTTTATAAATTAACAATAAACTCATATTAATATATGGTATTGACATAATTAGTAAACATATTTAATTATAACATAAAATTACTTATAATAAAAGATAAAAACATAAAAACATAAAATTACATATATAATAAAACATAAACAATTCAAATTACAATATATATATATAATATAAAACCAATCAATACGATTATTTCCGTAATGCTCCCAAATTTAAGCAGTGACGATGGTGACAATGATGGTTCAAATTCGTCACAACGTCCTATTGGATCGAAAAAGTAAAACTTAAAAGAAAATTTATGAAGGTAATACTTCATCTATGGATAATGTGGTTTCAGCGAATGAACAAATCCTAGATTTCTTGAAAAAAAGTGCATCATCTAGAGAAAAAACTTATGAGATGGTTCAGTTACACATGCAAAATCAAGCAAAAAAATTAGCTCTGAAAAAAATGGAGGCTGGAAATAAAATCCTGTTGAAAATTTTAAACTCCATTGATGATATTAACACTCACCAATTTATCCGATCTGAACAAGCAAGAATCATACAAAAAAGAACTAAGCAACAACAAACCGAAGAGAATACTCGAAATTTATATCGAGAATATTGTGGTGATTTTGGAGGTCCAAGACCAAATTTACCTTAATATTAGAATTGTAACATATATTTCAATGTGTAATATTTCAGTTTATGAATTTATCTGAATATTAGTATTGTAAGATATATTTTAATGTGTAATATTTCAGTTTATGTAACTTTTATTTGATGTAAAATATTATGATTGTATTATAATTTTGTATTTGTGTAAATTTTTGAAATATATTATGTGAAATAATATGTTTATATTATATTTTTATTAATATTAGTATATATTGGTATATAATATTTATTAATATGTTATTATTATTTAAAAATTATTTTATAAGACCACAATTATAATATTTATGTGTTAATATAATTATAATAGTAGAATGTCAAATAAGAAATAATAAGTACACAATCATTAAACGCATATATATGAAGGACTAAAGTAAAAAGTAAACAAGTGTTTAAAGACGCCACAATGTCCTTTCAAATTTGAAGATGTCTTGTTCACCCCTTTAAAATTTGAAGGGCTGTTGAAATGCAAAAACCTTTAAAAAATAAAGGGATAAAGGGGATGTTGGAGATGCTTTAAGGAATACTAGATTTTGACCGTCGTCCTTGGGGTTCAATTTTATTTTAAGTTTAGATAGTAAAATTTTCTATGTTAGTCTTGGTTATTTATTTGAAAACCTACTTTTGTAAATACAATTATTATGTGAACTTAAATATAATCCTAAAGGTTGATAGTTTATCTGATTCAATTAAAGGTTTGGTTTTTCATTTGTTTGATCTTATTTACGGAATCACATAAACTATGAACATTATAAATATAAAATAACTCTTTTTATTGTTTTTATGCCGTTAATTAACTAATTATTTCAAATCATTACATATATCATATATATATATATGTTGATTATTATTATGTATTTTATTTTTCCTATTGAATTTGATTTTGATAATTAAACCAATATTTTATGCATGAAATAACATACTTGAGAATTATTTTGTATTTAATTTCTTATGATCGGACCCGTTATTCAAAGCTAGATTTCTTTGAAATAATTGATTTGTTTTTCAGTTTATATAACAACTTATTGTATATATAAAAGTTTAGGATAACTTAATTTTATATATATCGAAATTTCAAAGTGCGGATTAACATTTGGGTTTATGTTTTGATATATTCTTTAGTATTATACCTTTAAATATTAATTTTACTATGATAGTTTTAAGGGTTTTTTTCAAAAATATATTGTATTAAAATACCGAAAATATTAAAATAAATTACTGGAAATAACATGTTTCACCATATAATAAAATAGTATTATTATTGATTAATATTTAATATTTTATCAATGTATATATATACAATATATAATATTTAATATTCTAACCTAAACAGTTTTCATTTTTATACATTACCTCTCAATCCCAACCTGTTTCACTATCCATATAATGGAATAATCTAACTATTAAATACATTACCTCTTAAACAATTTTCATTTCTCCTCTCCTCTTTTCCAAGTACCATGCATTTTAACACCCTACACACAACAAAATAGCATTTTTAATTAGTGTGTGATCATAAATAAAACAATAATCAGAAATGTGGATCCGAGACCACGAGTCTACCAAGATCATTTTCAACTACACAAGACAACATAATTTCACGCAAGTTAGAGTATTTAAACATAAGTGGTTCTATATACATACAATAATTTTTACCATCATTGCGAATACCTAAAAAGGACTAACATAAACAAATAGTTAAATACCACGAAAACATAAATACGCTTCCCAACCTAAAGAAAATTTTCCTCAAAATATCATTCTTATACTTTTACTCTTCTTCTTCTTTTGGCCAGACATATATCATTCACGTTAGTTTAGTCCCTGCACAAACAAAAAAACAAACAAACACTAATTATTAGCTTATTTGATGATGAACAAATAATTAGAATACAAAGAAACAAAAAAGAAAATTATGAACTAAACAAAAAAGAAAAACAGACAGAGAACAAAGATGGTCGACTCAAAAAAAAAGGTTCAATGACTATTTATAGAGTAATTAGTCTGCTAGTTAGGTTGGTTAGGTTAGATAAGAAGAAAATTCTAAAGTATCTTGATGATCAAGTTTAATCGAAATCTTTTAGATTTGGTATATACTGATTCAATTATAGGATATTCTTATTTATTTTCCTAAACTAAATATATCGTTAAACTTTTATTTATCAGTTTCACGCAATAAAAGGTAACTAATTAAGGTACAATATATTTAATTCGTTCAGTATTTTTAGAATTACTTGCTAACGAATTTTATAGAAGAATCATTGATATTTTGAATTTCCTTACGCAAGAATATCCTTTCTGTTTTTAACAAAATCGTAAATATTGCAGTCATTTTGCGCAATAAAGGGTAACTAATTAAGGTAACATATATTTAATTCGTTCTGTATTTTTAGAATTACTTGCTAAGCAAATTTATAGAAGAATCATTGATATTTTTGAATTTCCTTGCTTGAGGAATCACTTGAAATCAGGGAAAATATATGCTAGCTAATTTTTTAAATTGGATTTGTTAGATATGGATCAAGAATAATGGATATGTACTATAAAATTAAATATGTTGTGGGCTACATAAAATACGGATCTGGAAACTATTGCTTGATTGTTAGGCATAACATAATTAAGAATATTCCTTTTTCAAAATAATAAATGATTGTCATTTAATAGTGTCATAATATAATTAAGAAGGATCAATTTTATGGGTGAATTAACGTTTAATAAGACATTTAATATTTAGATATTCCTTGATTGTAGCTGTGATTCAATTAAGAATATTCTTTTCAATATTAATTGATATCATCTTTCAAAAAGATAATCTAGTTAGAAAGTTTAGATTTTTTGGTGATTCACGTTTAAATTAAAATATTTAATATTTAGATATTCCTTGATTGTAGCAAGAAAATATTTAATGATATTTGTACAATATTAATAATGATTAATATATGAATTAGCTTTTTGTTTAGATAAGTTTGGAATTGTAATTACTTAATTTGATTTTTTTTTCATTAGTGTTCTATGAATTTTTATTAATTTTATGATATTTTGTATTCTTGAAAAATGAACTCTCGAAATTTTTATATTTGACTAAAATAAATAAGGTAATACTATATTTAAAAATTTTTATATAATATAACTATATATTTTCAGTTTGTGTTTTTATTTTTTCACAAAGAAAATAATATTTGCTTTTGTCAATATATGAATATCGATTTGTTTAGATAAATTATGGAATTGTAGTGGTAGAATCTGTAAATAAAAAGAATTATAAAATGGAAATACTTGATTTATTATAAATTCAATGACTAAATATGTAAATAAAAGAAAGTAAATATATCTAAACACACTAATCTCGGATTAATTAAATAATTTTTTTTAAAACACATAAACCTGTTTCCAAACACATTTATCTAACAAAATGCTATCCAAGTAGCCAAACAAATCGATTTTGTACTTCTGCTTTAATAATATAGATGTTAGACAAACAGCAATAAGGGTAAAAATGAAATGAGAATGAGTTTATCAAGTGAAGGATAATCGCCTAAGAGCAGCCACAACGGGCTATTTTTGGAGTCCTTAAGCCCAAGTCCTTATAACTTTTGTTTAAAATAATACTAAACGGCTCGGTTTGAGAAGGATTGATCCTTATGGAAGAGGTTTTGTAAACCGAATCCTTATCGACGTGGCATACGAAAACCGGCATAATGTCGGGTTTTTTTTGTCGATTCAAATCAGTCTCTCACGAAATTAAAAAAAAAAATCTCTGGTTCCTCCGAAGGCGATTCCGAACCTCGGCGAAAATCTGGTAAATCCATGGGTTCCTCTCTTGATTCCTTAGTTTATTCGATTAGGATTTCTTCTTGGAGACCTTGCATGTTGATTTCGATGTGATTTTGAGTTTGGTATTGGGCTTCTCGAAACGATTTGGGGATTTATCTATGACGGGTTTTCAATCAATTAGGGTTTCAAACCGATTGTGATTTTAATGGTTTCAGAGATTGATTTCGTTCTCATTTGTGTTTTGTATTTGATATATGGATTTTGAATCGATTAGGGTTTCTAGTTGGGGATCTTTGAAGATGCTTTGCTCGCGACTTTGGGTTCGGTTTTGGGGTATTCGAAACGAAATGGGGATGTTTTTGATTAATGGTTTTCAATCGATTAGAGTTTCAACCCGAAAATAATTTTATGGTTCAGAGATAGATCGGGTTCTCATATGTGTTTCGTGTATCGATTTCGGAGTTTGATATTGTGTTTCGTGTATTTTTTATGTGCTTCCGTTGATCATGTCTCATTGAGTCTACATTTTTTGTTTCAGGTTTAGTAATCATGGGACAAGATTATTCATACACGCAACCCTCTTCATCAGACGAGATTGACTTGACGTCCGTTCTTGAAGGAGAAGCTCAAATGTACAAGGATGAAGCTGAGAGTAGTTTGTACATTGCAGAGGCGGTTCAGTACACACCTTCACCCGAGGCTGATGATGGAATACCGACGACATGCTACTGTGGTTCTCAGCCGGAAATTGCCACATCTCACACGCATAAAGATCCAGGGAGAAGGTACTACACCTGCTCCAATGTGGATGATGGGGAATGCCACATTTGGAAATGGTGGGATGTAGCTGTTACGGAGGAGATAACTGAGGTTCAGAGACAAATGAGGCTGCTTAAGGATCAAGCTTTTCAGTGTGAGCAGAACGTGGTTAAGCTACAGAGGACCGTTTGTGAGTTAAAGAAGACCGCCTGTGAGCAAAAGAAGAGTGTATGGGAGGTCAAGAAGACCTATATCAGGATAATGGTCTCAGTCCTGACCGTTCTTTTAGGTGTGGCGGTCATGTTTACCACTCTGTAAGTATGTGTACTCTATTTCAATTTGTTGGTGTAGGCATTTTGTAAAACGTTGTGACTGTTTGATTTGTTGTCTTTGCAGGAAGAAGTTCAAAGAAGTAAAGCAAAGTGTGCAAATGCTCGACAGTGTCTCAGTGTCTCTTTAATTAGGTACAATACTAAACCTTCATAGTCTCTTTTCTTTCAAATGTAAATGCAAGTAGGAATTTTAAAACTCTCAACGCCTCGGATTTGATTGGTCTTAATGTTTTCCAGCTTTAGAAATGAGTTTTAGGTTGATTTGATTGGTGTTTAATGCAACTAGTTAGCTTTATACCTTCCCAACTGCTAGGTTTTTATTGCCTTTAAATGTTTAAGCTCCCCTATTTAAGTTACCTTTCAACCTTCGTAACTCGTATTAGAGTGAGTTAGAAAAATATCAAAACATGGCTGCGAACAACACAAGTTATTATAACCTCATGTTTAGTCAATCTCAGTCCCCAGTGGACCTTGATTCACCCGAACCTTTATGGTTCGGTAGCCAAGGTCCAGATGCGTCTCCTACTGTCGACTCTGCTGTGGACTCTGCTGTTAGGAAGGAGAGGAGGCCATGGTCTAGTAAGGAGGACAGAATCTTAATCGGAGCTTGGCTTAATACGAGTAAGGATGCGGTGGTGAGCAATGAGCAGAAAGCTGCTGCGTTCTGGAGGCGCATTGTTGACTACTACAACGCAAGCCCTCAACTGGTGGGAACCGTGCCTAGAGAGCTTGGTCAGTGCAAGCAGAGGTGGGCTCGGATTAACGAGCAAGTCTGCAAGTTCGTAGGCTGCTATGACACAGCACTGAGGGAGCAGAGGAGTGGGCAAAACGATGATGATGTCATGAAAGCTGCTCTGGACAACTTCTCTAATCAGTACTCGGTCAAGTTTAGCTTGGAACATGCCTGGAGAGAGTTGAGGCACGACCAGAAATGGTCCTCTACCTATTTGGCTAAGGAGAGTGGGAAGGAAAAGCGCAAAGGGGTGGAGGTTGTTAGAGAAGAAGAAGAAGAAGAGTGTTGCAGAAGAGTCCTTGTCACAGATACAAGCCATTATGGAAATGAAAGATAAACTCTCTAAGTAGAAGTTGCTTGACCGCCTACTCGCCAAAAAAGACCCACTTAGTGAGATGGAAACAGCTCTTAAGCTGAAACTTATGTCTAATATGTTATGAGTGTAGGTAGTAACATGTCCAGTACTTAGATGTTGAATGCACATTTTATTTCTACACTTTGGTTCTATCCTAACGCTTGTCTTATTTGTTGTAGCAGGTGCAGAAGTCACGGGAGTGTCTGGAGTAGTCAGAGTATGTTGGTCACGGGAGCTTGAAGTTTGTCACGGGTTCGTTTATGGTCTTGTCCAACTTGGTAGTCTATGTAGTATAAGTAGTTGTCTTTGGTGTTTGTAGTTCTTGTCTGAAACTTGTGGCTTCATGTTGTAATATTTTCTCTGTATGGAAGCATCTCTTTCTCGGCTGGATGTTGTAATATTTTCCTATCAACCACTCTGTAAGATCACGGCAACCCTTTTTATCAGACTTTGGATATTATGCTTAGTTATTTATGTTATGCTGTCACTGGTATATCAATTTGTTCAATGCACATTTATAGCATCTGCAAACTAGAACAAATAGAGTTGGCATTAAACATTTATAATAGAAACGTCAGATTGTAAATTTGTTCAAAAAATAGACTTGTAATGCTGGTAGAACAAGTAAACTTGGCATTTATATTTGTTTGATCTCTCTCTTTGTTTTACTCTCTTTGTTTTGTCAAAGAATCACCAACGTTTTATTGCAAATTATGTTAATGAAACCTTTGGTTTAAAGTGATATTGTTCAATCAAAGCTTTAATTTTAATTAGAAAATTGACAAATTGGTTAATATCATGTCAAGTTAAAAAACCCAAATATTTGTTTCAGGAGAAATTTCTAAACATGTCAGCATCGTCATCTGATGAAGTGGACGAAAGATTGGATGAAATTATCGACGATATCATAGACGAAACCTACATCAACATTGTGGAAGCCCAACCCTCTAAGCCGAGGAAACGCGCTTATATAGAACGAGACCGCGAAATAGGACACAACCGATTATGGAATGATTACTTCAGCGAAGATGCGACATTCCTGCCATATTTATTCAGACGCCGTTTCCGTATGAACAAAGAATTATTCTTGCATATTGTCCATCGCCTCTCAGAAAACGTTCCGTTCTTTCAACAAAGAAGAGATGCAACGGGGAGGTTTGGTCTTTCTCCACTCCAAAAATGTACGGCTGCAATTCGTCTCCTTGCTTATGGTTCTGCAGCTGACACTGTTGATGAATATCTCAGAGTTGGTGAAAGCACGACAATTTCGTGTTTACAACATTTTAATGAAGGAATAATCCAGTTATTTGGTGATGAGTATCTACGAAGACCAACACAAGATGATCTTCAACGACTACTCCATATTGGAGAGATACGCGGGTTTCCTGGGATGGTAGGAAGCATCGACTGTATGCATTGGAAGTGGAAAAATTGCCCAACCGCTTGGAAAGGACAGTACACCCGGGGCTCAACAAAACCGTCAATTGTCTTAGAGGCGGTAGCTTCACAAGATCTTTGGATATGGCACGCTTTCTTCGGTCTTCCAGGAACTTTAAACGATATTAATGTCCTCGATCGGTCACGGTTTTGATGACATTATTCAGTCGAACTCGAGGGTAGAATGCGTGGTTAATGGACATATGTATAATTTGCACTACCCTCGCACGGTATTTATCCAAACTGGTCAACATTTATCCAATCTATCTCACTCCCTCAAGGTCCTAAAGCAGAGTTATTTGCTAAACATCAAGAATCAACCCGAAAAGATGTGGAGCGGGCTTTTGGAGTTTTACAAGCTCGATTTGCGATTGTGAAAAACCCGGCTCTTTCATGGGACCAGGATAAGATAGGGAAGACTATGAGAGCTTGTATCATACTGCACAATATGATTGTCGAAAATGAACGAGATGGATACAACACCCAGTACGATACATCTGAATTTGAAGAAGGAGATGGAAGCAGCAGTTCACATGTGCATAAGTCTCGTGGTACAGACATCCCTCCAAGCATCAATGAAATGCGTGCCATTCGGGTTCAGGTTCGCGATACGGAAACCCATCACCAATTGAAGAATGATTTAATTGAAAATATTTGGAACAAATATGGTGATGAAAATTAATAATGCTTGTATTTTTATTTAAAATAATCATGTAATAAATAAATATTTCAAATAATCATGTTTTATTTTTTTCTTAATAAATAAATATTACTTAATGATATTTCATAATGGAAAAATATATATTTTATTCTTAAGGATTCTATTTGGATAACACCATTGGACATAATAATTTGATAAGAGTCCTTAACTTAAAAAACAAATAAAATACTTCATAGGATTCCAATGGTGAATCCACCATTGGAAATGCCCTAATATCACTGGAGCCGCGTGTGGGGGTACATGCGCCAATTTTCCCTAGATTTTAACCATTTTCATTTTTCACCATGACCATGGTTTAGTGTTATCTTAACTTGTATGGTTATCACATTTATTAATTTTACTCGGAAGAATTAAAGTGAGCATCTTTTCCCCCTTTGCATGCAATAGAAGAAGCTGAAGAAGAAGAAGAAAAGGATTTTGGGAGAAAATCATTCAAGTTTCAAAAAAAAAAAAAAATCTTCTAGGTCTGGTCTCTCTCTCTCTAAAGAAAAGCCCGTCACTTTCACACACTCTCTCACTCAGATTCTCACTCTCTTCACCTCCAAAAACCCTTGTTTCGTTTCGTCTCCGGTTAACCGGGTCAAACATCCGCTGAACCGAGAGATCCTCCGTTGGTTCTCAGGTATTTTTTTTTGTCTAAACCCTTGTCTCTCTCTCTCTCTCGTTCGGTGTGTTTTCCGAGGAAAGTGTCGGATTGTGTTTCTGGGGTTTTTTCTCCATTCCTGGGTTTATGGGTTTCAAATGTGGGTTCGAAAGTTAGCAGCTTTCGCCTTTATCTTTGTGTTTACTCTCTCGATTTCGTGGAAACGAGCCGAAAGGTTGTTCCTTTTAGCAGTTTTACCGATTCTTCAAAAACAGGGTTTCTATTTAGAGATTTGTGGGTTTTTTCCTTGAGTTAGTGGTGCTTGATAATGTCTCTGTTTGTTTGATCTGCTAAGTTCTCTAACTCGGCATCACTGTTATCTGGTTTCACTTTTTTTAGGGTTTTGTCATGGAAGAAGCGTCTTCATCATCAGATATTCTAGAAGCAGAGATCGTTGGAATCTCATTCGCTCTTGCTACTCACCGTCAGATCGTAAGTTAACCATCCTCTTTTTGTTTGGATGAGTGATGCATGTATGGCTTTACTTAGTTATAAGTTGATTATTAGAGTTTCTCACTGGTCTTTAATTCTCTCTTGCAGCGTCTAGCTTCCATTAGTGACGCTGGGATCAACCATGCTAGCCAACTCTCCAACTCATTCTTGGGTTTACCTCTGGAGTTTGGTAAATGTGAGTCTTGCGGTGCCACTGAGCCAGATAAATGTGAAGGTAAACTAGTTCCCCCTTTTTTTTCGTTCTTACATTTGATGCTTGATTCCTGATATCGATGTTTGGTTCTTTGTTTTTAAGGTCATTTTGGGTATATACATCTGCCAGTGCCAATATACCATCCAGCTCATGTTAGTGAGTTGAAACAGATGCTCAGCCTTCTCTGCTTAAAGTGTCTGAAGATAAAGAAGATTAAGGTAGTACCTCATTGAGTTTTCTCAAATTTATCTTTTTGGTGATTCATACATGTAATTTAGTAAGATCTATCATGAACCGTTAAAAACCTTGACCAATTGTGTTCACCTTCTGATTACAGAGCACAAGTTCTGGGCTTGCGGAGCGTTTACTAGGCGTCTGTTGTGAGGTGAGTAATGCCATACACATTCTGATTGTTTCCTGTCACCTTTCTATAGTTAGTTGTCTAAGTTTTTCTTCAACTAGTTGCATGTTAGACAACGTGCTAATTCATTTATCTAGAATAGTTATTGTGCGTTTGTTGATTCTTTCAGTGAGTGTAATTAATTAATACTTCGTATTGTCGTGGCACCAATGTGTTTATGGATGATGTTGTTGCTGAGATTTTTGGATTTTAACTACTGATTTACTCTATTAGGAAGCTTCGAACATCACAATCAAAGATAAATCTTCAGATGGTGCCTCATATCTACAACTGAAGCTCCCATCAAGAACAAGACTGCACGAGGGCTTCTGGAATTTCTTGGAAAGATATGGTTACCGCTATGGAAGCGACCATACGCGGCCCCTGCTAGCAAGAGAGGTTTTTACTTTCTTCTTCCTTTTGTTTCTGTTTCTCTGATAGATTGTTTATGTGTTACTTTAAGATGCTTTGTTTTGTATTTATTTAACATCTGCAGAACCATTTGTAAGTATTTTTCTATTAATTAAATTTTCTTTGGTATAAGTTAGGCTTCGTATCAAATTAGTTAACATTGTTGGTTAGAAGCATGCTAAGCTACCTAGCTATACTTTTGAAATTATAAATTCGTAAGTCTCTGCAAGGCGTCAATGGCTCATGTTATGTGATCTTATAGTTTCTTACGTTCTGTTTATTGCTTAATCATTCTCTTTATCTTGTGATGTTTTGTTTCTGGAAACTGATGATTACCTTATGTTGGGAAAACAAACAGGTAAAGGAAATCTTAAGACGGATTCCTGAAGAAACAAGAAAGAAGCTCACAGCAAAGGGACATATTCCTCAAGAAGGATACATCTTAGAATATCTTCCAGTCCCGCCAAACTGTTTGTCAGTTCCAGAGGTTTCGGATGGTTCCAGCTCCATGGCAGTGGTAAGGCCGTTGACTAAAATTCTCTCTTGAGTTCACTGATTGCTTTTGGCTTGTTTACAAACTAACCCCCTGCATGTATGCCATTTTATGTTTTCAGGATCCGTCTAGAATTGAGTTAAAAGACGTACTCAGGAAAGTGATAGCGATAAATAACTCAAGGTCTGGCGAGACAAACTTTGAGTCGCACAGGGCTGAAGCCAATGAAATGTTTAGAGCAGTGGACACCTATCTTCAGGTGAGGGGTACTGCGAAGCCGACAAGAAACATTGATATGAGATTCGGGGTTTCCAAGATCTCAGACAGCTCTTCCTCAAAGGCTTGGACAGAAAAGATGAGAACACTGTTCATTCGGAAAGGTTCAGGCTTCTCTTCTCGCAGCGTCATCACTGGAGATGCTTTCAGGAATGTGAATGAGGTTGGAATCCCTATGGAAATTGCACATCGGATCACATTTGAGGAGAGAGTAAGTGTTCACAACATCGGATATCTACAAGAGCTAGTGGATAACAAGATGTGCTTGAGCTATACTCAAGGTTCTACAACCTATTCTCTGAGGGATGGTTCCAAGGGGCACACAGTCCTTAAACCCGGGCAGATTGTTCATCGCAGGGTCATGGATGGGGATGTTGTGTTTATCAACCGTCCTCCCACAACGCATAAGCATTCTCTGCAAGCACTTCGGGTCTATGTGCATGAAGACAACACGGTGAAGATCAATCCGCTGATGTGCGGCCCTCTCAGTGCTGATTTTGATGGTGATTGTGTCCATCTGTTCTACCCCCAGTCGCTCACCGCTAAGGCAGAGGTACTGGAGCTCTTTTCAGTGGATAAGCAACTTCTTAGTTCACATACTGGGCAGCTGATTCTGCAGCTGGGTTTAGATTCTTTGCTGTCTCTGAGGGTTATGCTGGAGCAGGTGTTTTTGAACAAAGCTTCTGCTCAACAGTTAGCTATGTATGGCTCTCGATCTCTCCCACCACCAGCTGTAGTGAAGCCCAGTAAATCTGGCCCGGCTTGGACATTCTTCCAGATATTGCAGCTTGCCTTTCCTGAGCGTCTTAGTTGCAGAGGGGACGGGTTCATAGTTGGTGGAAGTGATTTGCTGTCCTTTGATTTTGGGGTTGAGGCGTTGGCGTCCATCATCAATGGAATCGTAACGGCAATCATGGTGGAGAAGGGTCCAAAGGAAGCACTGGGATTCTTTGATTCACTGCAGCCGCTGTTGATGGAACATCTAGACCCTCAGGGTTTTAGTTTAAGTCTGGAAGACTTATCCATGTCCAGGGAAGACATGGGTGTTATTCACAATCTCATCATCCGGGAGATCTCTCCTATGGTGTCTCAGTTGAGATTGTCGTATGAGGATGAATTGCAACTAGAGAACAGCATCCACAAAGTGAAGGAAGTGGCTGCTAATTTTATGCTGAAGTCTTATTCGATGAGGAACCTGATTGACATCAAGAGCAACTCAGCAATAAACAAGCTGGTGCAGCAGATTGGCTTCCTGGGTCTTCAGCTGTCAGACAAGAAGAAGCTCTATACGAAGACTCTGGTGGAAGACATGGCTCAGTTTCATAAGAAAAAGTATGTCAGTACTTCTTCCTCTGGAGATTTTGGTATTGTTAAAGGCTGCTTCTTTCACGGACTGGATCCTTATGAAGAGATGGCTCATTCAGTTGCGGCAAGGGAGGTCATTGTCCGCTCTTCAAGGGGGTTAGCTGAGCCTGGGACGCTCTTCAAGAATCTGATGGCTGTTCTACGGGACATAGTCATTACCAACGATGGAACCGTAAGAAATACTTGCAGTAACTCCATCGTGCAGTTCAAGTATGAGCTGAGTTCTGACAGTGATAATCAAGGCTTGTTTGAAGCGGGAGACCCTGTTGGAGTATTGGCAGCTACCGCCATGTCAAATCCTGCCTATAAAGCGGTGCTTGATTCTTCCCCCAATAGCAATTCATCATGGGAGCTAATGAAGGTAGAATGTTCTTGGTTCTGTCTCCTCAATAAGCTTTGATTCTTCTGTATTGTTGTATGTTAATACTGTTTACTGTTTTTTTTTGTATTTTTTCAGGAAGTTCTACTATGCAAAGTCAACTTCCAGAACACTACCAATGACCGGCGAGTGATTCTTTATCTGAATGAATGCCGCTGTGGAAAAAAGTTTTGCCAGGAAAATTCTGCTTACACAGTTAGGAACAAGCTGAAGAAAGTTAGTCTGAAAGATACTGCAGTGGAGTTTCTAGTCGAGTAAGTTTTCGTTTTAGTAATTTATACTGTTCGTTTTAGTTTTTTTTGTTTTCTGTTTTTGCTTTTACAGTTTACTAATACTCTTTGCATTCGCCTATGTCTTACTTGCATGCAGATACAGAAAACAACAAGCGATTTCAGAAATTTTTGGGATGGATATATGTCTTCATGGCCATATCCATCTTAATAAGGTTTGAATTCTAATCTCTGTACTGTTAAATCTGTCTGGAAGACTCTACCTGCCATTGAAATACTTTATTCCTAAGTATCCTTTTTAATTCTTGCTTGTAATTGGTGTCTTCGTTTACTAGACATTGTTGGAAGGGTGGAACATCAGCATGCAGGATATACTTCAAAGGTGTGAGGATGCAATCAACTCACTAGTCCAAAAGAAAAAGAAGAAAGCTGAGGACTTTAAGAGAATGAATTTGTCTGTTAGGTATGTTCTTGATATGCTTTTCCTGTGGACGCTCTGAATGAATGAGTTGATGTTGGTTTCTAGCTTACTAGTTCTTTCTGTCCATCATCTTTGTTCTTTTTCTTATTGTGTGTACTTGTCTAGCTTCTTAATTTTTGTAGTCTGATTATGTTTAATTTCTTCTCGAATGAACAGTGAGTGCTGCTCTTTCCGAGGTCCAGGCGAGAGCAAAGATTCTGATATGCCGTGCTTGATGTTTTCCTCCTACAATGCCACTGATCCTGATCTAGAAAGAACTCTGGATGTTCTCTGCAATACAATATACCCAGTTCTGCTCGAAACAGTGATCAAAGGTAATTGAATAATGCTTTCGTTATAACTGTCAATTACTGTAATACTTTTGATTTATCGAACCGGGTAGAGTCTTCCTTTGAAACCCTTCTAGTTAGATTTATTGCCCGCCGGATAAAAGAATTAAAAGCATTTTCCTCAACTAGTCTGAATGAGTTGTCTTCCACGTTGTAGTTGTGCTATAATAATTCTATCTCTAAATTGGGCAGGTGATCCACGGATTTTCTCAGCAAATATAATCTGGAATAGTCCAGAAACGACAACCTGGATCCGGAGTCGTCATGCTTCCCGCCGAGGGGAGTGGGTGTTGGATGTTACCGTTGAAAAATCTGATGTCAAGCAAAGTGGTGATGCATGGAGGGTTGTGATTGACTCATGTCTTTCAGTTCTTCATCTAATAGACACAAAGCGGTCAATCCCATACTCTATAAAGCAAGTGCAAGAGTTGCTTGGTCTGTCATGCGCTTTTGAGCAAGCTGTTCAGGTACTTACATAATTTGTTCCTGACCCGTGCACTTAAAATCATGATGCTTCTGTCATATTTGCTCATTGTTTGTGTGAGGAAGTCAAATGTGATATGTTGATTTGTTTTTGCAGCGTCTCTCAGCTTCAGTGAGAAAGGTCTCCAAAGGAGTTCTTAAAGAACACATCATTCTCGTGGCAAACAACATGACTTGTTCAGGGGATATGCTAGGTTTCAATTCTGGAGGTTACAAGGCTTTGACTCGGTCCTTGAACATCAAGGCTCCATTCACAGAAGCAACTCTTATTGTTAGTTTTCTGATGCTTTAATGTCTAATTACAAATTACATTTTAAGACTACATATACTGGCCATCCATACTAACATTACTTACTTCTTATGCTTTTAGGCGCCAAGGAAATGTTTCGAGAAAGCAGCTGAGAAATGTCATAAAGATTCTCTATCAACAGTTGTTGGGTCTTGTTCTTGGGGAAAACGCGTGGATGTCGGTACAGGTTCACAGTTTGAGCTTCTATGGAACAAAAAAGAGGTAAGACATTCTCACCAGAAATTGAGTTTGTCTTATAAATATTTTTCCTGCAGTTTGATGTTCTTTATTTGTCAACCTATCTGCAGACTGGTCTGGAGAATGATGATGAAACTGATGTATTCAGCTTTCTCCAAATGGTAAGATCCACCAAAACTGCAGATGCATACGTTTCTTCCCCTGGTTTTGATGTGACAGAGGAAGAAATGGCTGAATGGGCCGAATCGCCTGAGCGAGACTCTGCTCTTGGAGAGCCCAAGTTCGATGACAGTGCTGAGTTCCAAGATCTACTTGATGAAGGCAAGACTTCTCTTTGGGACAATGGTTGCAATGGTGGCTCAGAATGGGGAGTCTCTAAAAATAGAGGTGGTGAGGAGAACACGCAGTCTGGTTGGGAAAAGACTGCAAACGGTGAGAAGGAAGATGCTTCGTCTGGTTGGAACGTTAAAAAGGATGCTCAAGAAGCTACCAAGTCAGATTCATGGGGCGCTTGGGGATCAAAGACAAAAGATGATGCTGAAAATGCAACACCGAACTGGGGAACAACACCAGCTCAAAATGATTCGGTTGTCATAGAAAATGGTGAGCCTTCTTCTGACGTTTGGGGACCCAAAGCTGTTTCAGACAAACCATGGGGGAAAAAGAACTCTGAAACTGAGCCATCTCCTGCTGCATGGGGTTCCTGGGGTAAAAAGAACCCTGAAACTGAGTCAGATGCTGCTGTTTGGGGCTCTAGTAACAAAAAGGACCAGGGAACAGTATCAGATGCTGCTGCTTGGGGCACTACTGACAAAAAGAACCAGGGAACTGAATCAGATGCTGGTGCTTGGGGTTCTGGGGCTAAAATGAACAAAGAAACGGAATCAGCTCCTGCTGCATGGGGTTCCTGGGGCAAAAAGAGCTCAGAAACTGTATCAGGTGGTGCGGATTGGGGTAATAGGGACAAACGGGTTTCTGAAACTGAACCGGGTGCTGGTGGTTGGGCTTCCCGGAACCGGAGCTTGGAAACTCAGTCAGGTGGTGCTACTTGGGGTTCTAGGGATAAATCTAAATTTGAAACTGGATCAGGAGGTTCTGCTTGGGGCTCGCAAGCCAAAAATAATTCTGAGATTGAGTCAGACTCAGGTGCTGCTGCTTGGGGTACTTGGGACAAAAAGAAACCAGAAACTGAATCAGGTGGAGCTGCTGCTTGGGGCTCGCAGGCTAAAAACAATTCTGAGACTGAGTCAGGCTCAGGGGCTGCTGCTTGGGGTACTTGGGACAAAAAGAAACCAGAAACTGAATCAGGTAGAGCTGCTGCTTGGGGTTCTCAGGCTAAAAACAATTCTGAGACGGAGTCAGGCTCAGGTGCTGCTGCTTGGGGTACTTGGGACAAGAAGAAACCAGAAACTGAATCAGGTGGAGCTGCTGCTTGGGGTTCTCAGGCTAAAAACAATTCTGAGACTGAGTCAGGCTCAGGTGCTGCTGCTTGGGGTACTTGGGACAAGAAGAAATCAGAAACCGAATCAGGTGGTGCTGCTTGGGGTTCTCAGGCCAAAAATAACTCTGAAACTGAGTCAGGCGCAGATGCTTCTGCTTGGGGTAAGAAGAAATCAGAAACTGAATCAGGTCCTGCTGCTTGGGGGTCCAGGGACAAAAAGAACTCTGAAGGTCAATTAGGTGCTGCTAATTGGGGTTCTAAGGACACAAATACTACGGAAAATGGATCAGATTCTGCTGCTTGGGGTAAAAAGAAGAATTCTGAAGCTGAACCAGCTTCTGTTGCTTGGGGTTCTTGGGGACAGCCAAGTCCCCCTGCTTCAGACAAGGATGCCCAAGAAGATGATGGAAACCCGTGGGTATCATTGAAGGCGACCAATAGCAGAGACAAGGATGGTAATGAGACAAGCCAGTGGGGAGTTCCGACCAAGAGATATCCATCTTCTGCCTCACAGGGTGGCTTGGCCAGTGGTGGCGGCGCAGACTGGAAGAGGAACCGTCCTCCTAGGACCCCTGGATCTGAGAGTATACTGGGTCCCATGTTCACAGCAACAAGACAGCGCATAGACATGTTCACCTCTGAGGAGCAAGAGCTTCTCTCAGATGTCGATCCAGTGATGAGAAGACTCAGGAGAATAATGCACCAGTCCGGGTATGCCTTTCTAATGCAGTTATATATTTATGTGTTAGGCTTCATCTTTGTAACAACTGTTATTTTCGATGAAGGTACACTGATGGAGAACCAATCTCGGACGAAGACAAGACATATGTACTGGAGCAGATTTTGAACTACCATCCAGAGAAAGCTGCTAAGCTTGGTTCCGGTCTTGATTTCATCACGGTAAAATAGCTTTCACCTTTACAAGTTGAGCTCTTCTAAAAGGTTACTTTCTGATGTGAAAATATCTTGGTGGAACAATGTAGGTTGATAAGCACACAACATTCACAGAGTCCAGGTGCTTCTTTGTTGTCTCGACTGATGGGACAAAACAAGACTTTTCATACAGGAAGTGCATCAACAACTATCTGGTGGAGAAGTTCCCAAACCTAGCTGAAGAGTTCATCGCGAAGTACTTCATAAAGAGGGACAATGCAAACAAAGACAGGAACAGCCAAGAAGCCACACCACCTGGGGAAAAAGAGTCTCAGACTCAGCCAATTGATAATGGAAGCCAAGACTCTCAGCCTCAGTCTCAATCGAACTCTGTAGCTGAAGACTCTCAGCCTCAGGCTATTGGTAAAGAAGAAGGTGGCGACACTCAGTCTCAAGTTGAAGACTGTCAGCCTATTGGTAACGGAGGTGAGGACTCTCAGACAGAGCCTCAGGCTTAGGTTTAATTTGGTAGGAAAGGTAAAAGACTCTCTATCAGACTTGGACATCACCCACTCTTTTATTTTGAGATATGTACATAAAGAGTGGAGATGATGCAGGTTTTTTATCCACTAGGAAACTCGGATATGAACTGCAAAACAATGTGTAATCGCAGTTCTCTCTCTAGTTGCGGGATCTATTTTGTCTGAAAATAAGTCTTAGGTTTCGGTCGGTAACTGGTTTAGTATTTTGGGAGTCTTTGCAGGGATTGTAGTCTCTAGTGATTACCTTAACTATTTATCAATGCATTGCCATCTCATCTGCTTCTCTGACTTTGATGCTTTTGTCTTGAGATTAGATTTTAAATTGCTTCGAAACCATAATTAAACCAAATCAATCCTTGACCATAATTAAACCGAAATGCAGCATCTAAATGGGTCACTACCAGGCCCAATTACGAAGTTTGAAAGCCCACTAACAAGTTTTATAAAATGGAAAAATCTCACTGTTTCCATTTTCAAGCTTCCTTCAAAAGACAGATTCGTGAGTTGTCTCTTCAAACCAAAGCTACTTGTCCGTCCCTTTGTTTCTCGAGAGATGTCTGTCTTTGATGATTCTTTCGTTATACTCGGAGACGATGCATCTGAGTCTGTTCCTGTCTCAGGCTCCTTCGACACCACTACTGACAACTCCTTCTCAGCCTACGACGGCCCTGTCCACGTAGATGACGATGTTTTCGCGGCGCCGTCTTCTGACTATGGCGCTTACACGAACGGAGACGACGTCTTCGGATCCAACGGTGGACACGACGGCCCCATGTTGCCACCTCCTTCTGAGATGGAATCTGATGAAGGGTTTGCTCTTAGGGAGTGGAGAAGGTTAGATCTGATCTGGAACTCTGATCTTGATTTAGTTTTACTTATTTCAGAGTAAAATTGAGTAAAGTTGATAACTTTAGCTGAGAGGATTATGAATGAATCTGTTAATTAATCTCAAGTTTTGACCTTGATGCTTAATTATGCTGATCTGCTTCTTGAGTAAAGTTGAATCCTTGTTTAGCTGTCGATTAGATCGGATCTGAGTTTAAATTGACAGGATCTGTGTCACAAAAGGACGCTTCTTGTTGATTACTTGATCCCAATGTTGATTGCATTCTAGTTTCCACTCAAAGTCTAGCTTCTAGATTAACTTTTGTTTTGGTTTGTAGATGTTCCGCATCTTGTAATGGTTATTGAGTTGGTGGGATGAATAGATCTGATCTCGTGTTTATTAAAATTACCAATTTGTTGTGACGAGTGATGTATGGTCTTATATTATGTGCAGACAAAATGCAATTCAACTTGAGGAGAAGGAAAAGAAAGAAAAGGAGTTGCGTAACCAAATCATTGAGGAAGCTAATCAGTTCAAAGAGGATTTCCATAAGAAGAGGGAACTAACTTGTGAAAACAACAAAGCAGCAAACAGAGAGAAGGAAAAGGTGTGTTCTTTTTTATGTACTCTTTTTCTATTCCCTTGCACAAAACTTACTTTTGCTAAAGATTGTAGTTTGAATCATCTGTTTCTCAATCTGGGTTGTTGTCATGTGGTTCGATGAGAATTGTCTCTACACAACTGTCTATTCGCAACCGATCTAATATGTTTTAGTCTTGTGTAGTTAATGCGAGTATATATATGAGCTGCATAGTGTTGGTTGAACTCTATTGCTCATACTTTTGTTTTGTCTTTGAACACTTAAAGCTGTACATGGAGACGCAAGAGAAGTTCTACGCGGAAGCCAGCAAGAACTACTGGAAGGCAATAGCAGAGCTAGTTCCTAAAGAAGTTCCAACTATAGAGAAAAGAAGAGGGAAGAAAGAGCAAGACCCTAAGAAGCCAACAATCTCTGTGATTCAAGGTCCAAAGCCCGGTAAGCCAACCGATCTCTCAAGAATGAGACAGATATTGCTGAAGCTCAAACAGAACCCTCCAGCTCACCTGAAACTCGCTCCTCAACCTCCACCAGAGGCCGCTGCTGCTACTGCTACTACTGCTCCTCCAAAGAATGTTCCCGAAACCAAGCCAACCGAGGCAGTTGCTGCTGCTTAAGAAACCCCTCTTTGGTCTTGTTTTTCATTTGCCTACTTCTATGTCTATGTGATTCTCTCTTTGCATTCCATTATGTGTGTGATATAAACAGCTTGTCCCCTATCTGATTATACTTTATGACATTCATGTTTGAAATTCAATAAGAGGAGTGGTTAAACATGAAAAATCAGTTGGTTAATGGATCCATTCATCAACCGTAGAGGAGACTTTAGTGTTAAAAAAAAAGTCAGACGAGAATGGAAAGTGGAGAGGTTTACATAAAATGTCAAAACGCTACTTCACATATCATAACCAAACTCGTGTGGAGGAAAATCACAACAATAATAATAAAGACAAGAGACGATCTCGAAGGTCAACGGTTTACAAATTTTCATCTCCCCTGTAAGCTTGAAGGAGACCTGCAACCACCTCTCTCGCTGCCTGCATCATCTTCCTTTTCGCTAGCCTCTAAGCAAATGCCATTGTTGTTGTAGACACTGATCTCTGAGCTTGCGTTGCTGCTTGTAGCTAGTGGAGAGTCTGAAACATTCATTGGTCTTCCACGAGTATGTCCAGATCTGACACTGTACATTGATGATGCTGGAATGTTCGTCATTAATGGTCTCAGATTCCCTGGTATGGTTCTACGTATATCCTGTTTACATCACAATGTTGATTCATCAGTTACTAATGGGAAAAAGATAGATAGAGAGAGATTACGCACCATGTGCCTTATAGCCATATCAAGGGACTTCTTGGAGAGTGTTCTTCCAAAGCCAGCACTGTCTGGTGATGAGGACTTTGCAGACAAGTTACCTTGAGGAGAACTCTTGTCATCTGATCTGGGAGGAGCCAGTTTCCGCATGTTCACTACTCTCTCCACCATTTTTGTTCCCATTAAGACAGGACTAACATTGTCATTGGCTCTGGAATATCCACGGTTAACTGCAGGGACAGAGCTACCGCTAGTGTACATTGGTGTCCTTCCTCTTGACGGTGAACATGACTGCCTTCTCGGTCTTCCTCCTGCAGGACCACTTGGCTCAACTGACGCAGATCGTGGGCTTGGAGCTCCGGGTCTGCCTCTTGTTGCTGAAAGTGGCCTTTCTGGTAATGTTGTTCTCAGATTTGGAGGAGTTTCTAGTGAGAAACCAGGCATGTCTGATGGCTTCCATGGCCTTGACCTCACTGTGGGAGAAGCTGCACGTGATACAGCAGGAGTTTTAGATGGTGTTGGCATAGGCTTCGCCGCTGGAGAAGAAGGCTTCACTTGGGATACTGTTGGCTTTGCTATAGTGGTTGCAGAACTGATGGGACGGCGAGTTGGTGTAGCTGACCTCGATATGGTTTTGGGCGGAGGAAGTGTGGGTCTTGACGTTGGTGTTGAAGATCTAGCAGTAGATCTTGACAGAGGTGTGGTGGACCTTGAAGGACCTGCAGATCTTGTGCCGGTGCTAGTGGTAGATCTAGTTGTTGAACCAGCAGATCTAGTAGTTGAAGTAGCTGGTTTAGATGCAGTGGGCGTGAGACGAGATGAACTTGCTGACCTACTCAGAGATGCAGGCTTAGTCGTTGCAGATGATACAGTGGACCTGGAATGAGTCAAAGAAGGTCGCGTAGTTGAGGAGACGGTGGTTCTGCTAGAGGTGGGTGTTGAAGGCCTTGAGGGTTTTGAATTAGTGGTCAGTGTTGATGATCTTCCAGTGGGTGTGGCGGGTCTTGATCCAGGTCCTCCAGATGATGAAGGTCTCCGAGTTGCGCCACTAGAAGAGCTCAATCCAGGTGAAGAGGTCGGTTGTCTAGATGTTAGATGGTTCCTTGCAGCAGGCTCTGATGAGGAATTCGCCAGCTAAGACAAATACAAATCACATGTTACCATAACAAAGTAATGATTCCAAATATAGAAAACACTTGGGACAAAACAATGGAACTTATTTGTTCAAAGTAAGTGTATAAAACAAACAAGAAACTGATGTGGATTATGCTAATCTGAAACGATCCAGAACAACAATAAGGATTAACATGAAATCTTAAAATGAAAAGTAAACATATCAGACTCGTGCATTGCAGGTTCAATCAGTAGTGACATTGGTTGACACTGGTTACACTATGTTTAGCTGTTTATCTAGAATCAAGGGTTTGATAAAGAAAAGAGGTAATCAATAACATTCTTACCCTAGAAGTCAATGTAGATTGGCGGCCCTTTGAATCACCAGTCTGACTCATCATAGTCCTATGTGATTCCATCTCCAGAGAAGGGAACAGAGGAGTACCTGGAGGGGTCAGAAGCCTTCGAACAAAAGAAAAGTTAGGGCGTGATCTACAAACAGATAAAGTATGAGTATCTAAAAGAGAGAACAGATGCACAACAACCAATACTTTCACATCCTTACTCAGCATCCTTCACACACACAAAAAAAAAAAATACATATACAGAGAAGCTATCAAACTGGTAAGCAGTCAATGCCGGTGTTCATCTCAGATACGCAAACCTCAGAAACAAAGAGTTCCACATTCCAACGTCAAATACAAGTCCATTGGATTCAACACATGCCTAATATAGACTATGATGAAATGCAAAGAAACAACACAATCACTGAGAAACGAGACATTTGAGAAACAACTAAAAACTATTACCACAACAGCTTAAGATACCAAATATCAATCACAAAGATTACATAAACCGCTTAGACTTAAGATGGCCGAAGACATATTCAAATAATCACACACGGGTGAACTTGCTCACAAACTGATACTATGAACCAAACCGACACAACATGTAAGTATCTTAGCTTCAAAACAAAAAATTGTGGAGAAGAAGTTACCATTCATAGTCATTTTTATCCCCTTCCGAATTGAGAAAATCATCTGGAGGACCTGTCTTCCGCGCCGAACCACCACTTGAGAGGTTGAACACTGGTGAAGTTCCAGGCTTTGAACCTACACAGAACCATAACAACCATCAAGAACTAATCAAATCAAAGCCCAAATCAGAAGACTACACAAATGCAAGAATGTTAACCTAAAGGAGTGTCGAACTCATGAGGGTTGTTGTTGAGAAGGAGACTATTATTATCCTGCTCTTTCTCACGCCGTCTCATCTCAAGAAACAAAGAAAGCTCTTCATCTTTCTCAGCCATCATAGAAGCCCTTAGCTGTTGCCTCTGCTGCCTCTCTGCTGAATCCAGCAATAGAGACGACGACGACTCGTGTGCCCTAAAACTTCGATTCATCTTCTCTCCTCAAAGTACCAAACTTTACAGATCACTAAAAAAACCTAACTTAACTTCCAATTTACTCTCTCTCTCCACTACAGACAGACAAAACAATATCCTAATCTTAACTCAAACTGAATAAACCCAAATCGAAAAAAATCGAAACTTTACACACTTGAAGACGTTAATTTGCAGCACATTTTCACTTGAAAGTAAAGCAAAAAAAAAAGTGGACTTTTTTTAGAAGGAAGGAACGACCTTTCTCAAAGAAACCGCCATTGTCGAGGAACGGAGCTCAATACCCACTACTATTAACGGAGGGAGAGAGAAACCCAGCAGCAGCAGAGAGAGAGAGAGAGAAAATGGTAGATTTTGGAGATCGAGAGAGAGAGAGAAGAAAGTGTTAGAGGGAGTGGCATGTAGTGTAATTATTGATCTATGTGATGGGTTTTATTGGAAACTCATTTAAAAATCATTTTTTATTTTTTTAAATTAAGATTATTGTTGAGGGGACGGGACATCTCTGGACTGATGCTCTGCTCACCTAATGTGCTCTCAATTGTTTCTATCGCTTCAAGCCTAAGGATTTTGATTCTCCTCTACTCTCTGGCATCGTCTATGTTTTTTGTTACTTCAATCATTATTCCAATGTTGTCTTCTTACTTCTATGTGGAATCATAACCATATGATTGAAGAACCAGTGGGAGATCCATCTATAAGATTGAGACTATTGTGCTTGTTCACGTTATTGCAATAATGTAGTTTAGTTTGCTGAACCACAAAAAGAAATAATGTTTTTAATTAGATGAATTCAGATTATTTAATAACCCCTACTTAATCTGAAAAAAAAACTAGAAGCCTGATTAATAAAAAATAATTTAGTTTGGAATCAGATTTCTAATAGAAATGGATTATTGTACCCAGTTCAACACCTAATTAGCAATCAAGTTGTGATTTATTGAACACCTAATTTAGTTCGGGACCATATTTAGCCACAAAAGATTGTCATTAGGTCCTCAATCTGACGTACATTACCTACTAATTAGGTGCATACTAATTTTTAATAATTATTTAGTTGATTAGTGGTGAATTGTAAATGAAACACAATTTTATAAAAATTGGATGGGTCAATATATTGACAAGTTACGTTGGCTAGTCTAGGTTGATGTTTTTTTTGGGTTATCAGCCTACATCAATATACTTTTATCTTACTAAACTTTCGATTGTACCTTTTATGCAGTTTCATTTCTAACACACGCTACAATATCTTTAAGATTTAAATTATATTCTACATAACTAGTCTATTTAAATAATCTTATATAGCACAGAAATAAACAATGTTTTTGCTACGTAAATGAGATTTATGCTAGTTTATCTATGAATCGCTTAAACTTTTTTATTAGCCAAAGTTACAACTTTGTGGAAAACAAAATAATTTTTTGGATTAGAGGAATATCCCGAGTCTCATGTAAGACAACTAAATACACCCCGCAATGAGATTTATGCTAGTTTATCTATGAATCGCTTAAACTTTTTTTATTAGCCAAAGTTACAACTTTGTGGAAAACAAAATAATTTTTTGGAATGTTACAACTTGCAAGAGATGTGTTTGTGTTCCCTCCCTACCTAGGATTCTGTGGTCTCACTGACCTAATAAATAAGAAAGTCTATGCAGAAAAGTAATGATCCACATAACTTGCCTAATCTCCGATGAATGTAACAAAGCTCAATGGTCCAGTGAGCCCAGCCTTGGTCCAAGATATACAAACTACGTACACATTCTGTCTAAGCCCATTTGGTCCAGATAAGTATTCTTTGGTACTGTTTATTTGTATTCTGTTTAATCTTTTTGAATCAAACTTTTTTTTCTTATCAGACTGTAATATATACTCACGCATTATTTTTGGTTCGAATTCAAAGAACATGCTTTTAGTCTTAGTAAAATCTCTGCATTGCCAGTGTATCTCAAATTGTGAAAAGTCAATATAAAACAATTGTTTTAAATGATTACTTTACATGTCATACCAAATTGCATCACCACCACGTGATGACCTTATACCAAGTTGCAAAATCTAACACAACTTTCATTAATGTCGTTGATCATGCAAGAAGAGCTTTCAAATAGCATAAATAAAATAAAAGATGGAAAATCTAAATAATTACTTATTAATAGAGAAATTGCAGTAGAAACACATTGAAAAAGACTCAAAACCATAATTAAAATAACCCAAATGATGGGTTTTCCCACGGATTACTCTAATGACAATCATTGCAATAGACTAATAACATAACTTATATAATAGATTAAACCGAGTGATTCAAAATTTTCAAACCGGCCGGTCCAACAAAGAAAGATGAGGTTAATTAATTAGCTTTGGTTCCAGCACCACCACCACCGTCGTATCCGTTGTTTCCACCGTGAAACGCCGATGAGAAATTGGTGTTGATATCAGAATACATGGAAACAACCTTAGAGATGTTTCCGTTGAGTTCTTGAATCAGAGCGACGTTCTTCGACATGTTATCTGCCATTCTCGATTGGTGATTGTCGTTGACCTGCTGGATCAGTGATCTGTTTCTGTCCAAAACTGATTGCACTTGTCTGAAATTCCGATCTAGATTCTCCCACATCGCCGGATCTTCTCCTCCTCCTCCCTGCTCCGCCTCCTCTGCCATGTTCCTCCGCCTCTTCGTTTCGCCGTTCCTCTTCATTTCAATAATTTTTCCAAATTAGTTTTATCAATTGAAGATATCGATTTTGTGTTCTTTTTACGATGAACTCAAGAAAAATCAGATATTTCTAGTAAATATCTTTCAGACAAGATGATAAATAGACACAAGAGGCAAGTAGTGTTCAATCACCACGTGCGTAATCAGAGCGTGTATTTCACATACACGTATTGATTGAATATTGAACAACACGCGTTTGGAAAAAAAAAAAAACTGAAAAGATGTGAAGTGCATAAAGAAGAGAGCTTTTTCTGCACTTTCTGATTTTTTTAATTCATTTTAAAAGGGAGGGAGATAAGGATCCACCATGTCTAGGATCTACGATGATTCTCTAACTTGACAAATATCTATTGGTATTTATATGAAAGGTGTACGACTTGCCACGGTGAAGAACCAGGTTCACATAATCAGATACGCATGCATGATCTTACTTCTCAACTCCTTAAAATGCGTCTTTGATCTGGTCAGCACTTAGGCATCTCCGAAGATCTATATCTATATATATAATAGACTTTTCTCTCTTCATGCTATAATGGAATTTGATTATGACAAGTCGTCTTTTTATTTTTATTTTTATATTTTAGGTTCTTTTTTTTTTAAATTATTGCAATTTGGTTCATCATTTTTTAATTGTGCACATTTAATCATTCTCACACTAACCATCATCTTTTAAATTTTTATAATCTATTTTATTAGTCATAAAAATGAAAGATGAATAAAAAGTAAAATAATATAAATATATTTTAAATATTTATTTTATTCACAATTAAAAATAACATAAACTTTTACTATTTATTATTTTTTTACTATTTCATTTACAAATTACATATTTATTTATTATTAACCAAAACAAGAAAAATAAATTACAGCACAACACATAATCTAAACATAAAACCTCCGTAATCATAATAGAAAAGTAAAATCCAAAGTAACACTAATTCAATAAAAATTTATAACTGAAAAGAGATAAAAAAAAAAAAACAAAGACTAGACCTCACTTTATAGTAGAATGTCTTGGCAATAAAAAAAAAGGTTAGAAAATAGTAGAAAAGATAAACTTTGAGATAAAACAATCTCTCGAACACAAAGGAGCACGATCAAAGATCAATGCAAAGAACCAAGAAAGCGGATTAGAGGAAGAATAATCATCAACTAAGAGGTAAAAAGTACCTCACAAACTAAACAAGCACAAACAAGACGTCTATGTATGTGAAGAGCCACAATGCTCTGGCTAAAAGAGGCTAACTCAGCACACTTATACTTAGAGAAGTTGAAGAAGAAGAGAAACAACCCGAAAGAGGAAGAATGAAGCCAACCACCAAAAAACCAAAGCACAAGCTTGAGACCAGAATTAACATTTCAAATCTATAGAACATACACGGAGGAAAACACTATCCAAACTTGGAGTGGAAAACATGGCAAAAGGCAGAGCCACCAGAGACTCGAGCAGTGATGAAAGCTACAACGAGATGAGAGAGAAAAGATGGAAGGATAGACGAAAAGAAATCAGCAACCGTAGAACCGTCCCCGAGCTATGGAAAAGAGCATAAAAGTCAGATCACCAAAAATCCGATTTTGAAAACTAAGACAAACATAGACTATCAACGGTAAGCCAACGACGAGAAAACACAGTATCAAAGACGACTAAACTCTGACCCAACTCAAGGAGATGCACTTCCTAACATCAGCCAAAATCTAAGGAAGAACAGAAGCATCCAATATTGACAGGAACAGCCTACAATGCCGTGAGAAACAACCGAACAACTGAAAACTTAAAAACAGAGATCTATAACAAATACTAGATAATCTCACACGAGAAAAGATGAGGAAGAACAAAGGTGAATCCTTTTTCGGGTGATTGTGAGAAACATATCACCGCCGGAAAAGTAAACGAAATACATAAATTGTGACGGCTCAATGTCAAAACATAGGGAAAGAGTACAAAATATCTTAAAATAATAACGTTCAAATAATTGAAAAAAATACAATTTTAACGCTGAAACTCTAAATCTTAAATAAAAAATGTCTAAATACAAAATTATTGAAATTTAATATGCTTTAAATCAGAGACTTAATTCACCACTAATAAGTACTACTATGCACACAACAACACATTATTGACAAACAAACAAAAAATCTACTAACATATCACCTATTACTATATAATACAACAAAAATACAAAATAATGCTCTTAATAAATAAAGATGGCCACATAATTCAAAAATCATACTTAACAATAATGAAATAAAATTCCGCGCGAAGCGCGGACACATCCCTAGTACACAATAATTTTATGTATATTTCAGAGTAATTTTATTATAGAGTTAAATTTGCTCTAATGGTTCACTTTACAATAGAATTATTCTATTTAAAAGTGAAATATAGAGTAATATTAATTTTTTATTCTATATTTGGAATAACAAAACAACATTACTCTATATTCAATTCTAATGTAAAGTGAATTATTGGAGTAGATCCAATTTTATAATATAATTATTCTATTTCAAAATAAAATATAGAGAAATTATTATGTATCTTTGGAAATGATCTTAGTGGTTTATTCGTTATGACATCTACTAGAAACAAACCTAAATATCTGACATCAATGATGCAAGACGTTAAACAAAATCTATATTTTTTTTTGCTATTGGTCAATAACCTTAGTAAACATAAAAATATTTTATAAAATGTCAAATTTAATAATAGTAAATTTTAAATGAGTTCTTTAAATTTATGTTTTTTCAAAAAAAAAAAATCTTAGTAAATACAACATTGAATGAAATCATTCTTTTATTTGTTTCTCTTAGAAAATATATAAAGTGAGAGCTGATGATATAGCTATAACGATCCATAAAATTTAACAGTAATCAGAGTTTGGTTCCTGGAAGCTGGGTCATGGGATATTCAAGATCATGAAAGCTCACATGTTTAGGTTTTAGTTTCAGCCCTATCCACAATTTTGATTCATAATTCTACCAAAATATATGTTTCTATTGGTGATATCTATATTTCAGTTTTAACTTTCTGAGCTTGTGTTTGAGTTAACCCAATAAGCAAGAGAAGCTTTTTTTGAAACACAAGCAAAAGAGAAGCTAATTAATGCTTTTACATCATCTTTCAGATGTAAAAAAAAGATGATGAAATGTAATATTCTCTGTGATTCAAAAAAAAAAAGAAATGTAATATTCTCTATTTTCGTATAAACGATGTTTTAGGTGATTATTGTTGTTTTATAATAGATGATGTTTTCATAGATCTAGATACTTTAATTTTATCAAAAACTATGTAACCAATTGTGTTTTTATTATTTTTGTTTATAATTAAATAAATTATATTTCTAATGATTTGTTTTAGAAAAAGTAAATTTCTTAAAATGTGTGTAAAGAGTCAAAATTTTATTTATTATGAAACAGATGGAGTATATATGATAATTATAGTGATGATGAAAATGATTATAACACTTTGAAAATGGCATCAACACACAAACAACCTCGGATCATCAAAGAGAATAAAGATGATAAAGCAAATAAAGAGGAGTTTTGGGACCTTAATTTAATTTGTGTTTTCTTCTGTCTATTGATGCTCTCAGGGAACTCCATTTCTTGAAGGCAATAGACAAATGACATGCAGTGGATACTTTTGTCAGCCTCTCCTTGTTTCTGATTTTAAACGTCGTCGATAGCAAGATTCCCATTGTTTTATCTGTAACTCTGTCCCTAGATCAAATAAATAAATAAACTGTGGAATGAAGGAGATATAGACCAAACCATAGTCATATAGACCAAACCATAGTCATGTCCATAGGACATCAGTGAAAAACAATTAGTTGTTTGCCAATTTTTTGCAAACCGGTTCACAATATAATATCCTGTACCAGATGAAACTTAGGATGACCTTTTCTAACAACACAAAGAAATCTTGCAATAAGAGTGAAAGATGAACAATAAAGCGGGGAAGGCCTCACAATGACTGTAACTTTCAACCGGATTCATCGTTATCTAAGATCCACACATGTCAAATGAAATCACCAGTTGATTCATCAGGTCCGACAGAATTGAAGTCATTAACATAGCAATGCTTAATTGTTCTGGATGCTGTAGTCCAGACACTTGCTCATTCTGAGAGACTTTAAGAACTAATAAAAAAATTTCAAACTTACTTTAAAATCAATTATCAAATTCACTTATATTGTGACTATTGTCTGTCTTGCATTCAACCATTCAACACCGCACACACACCCTCTCTAAAGAGAGTCAAACGCAGCTCTTCTTGACTTGGACCAAGATTCTCGGTTTAAAAACAAGAGAGGAACAAGGCTAGTAGTTTTTGATGATTTAGACTAAAACAGAGATAAAGCTAACATCCACACACGCTAGAGTAGAGTCTTTGAACAAAAGAATGAATCATTAGGACAGAGACTGAAACATAAACATCTACTAATTAATAAACTAAGAATCAGAGTCATCGTCCTCTGGATCCTCCACTGATGATTCCGCTTCCTCTTCTCCTCCTCCCACTGTATTCATTAAATGTAATGATTCAACAACAACAACAAACCAAGTAAGAAGACACACAACAGAACAAACAAACAGACAAACCTTCGAGTTCTATTTCCCTAAGAATAGCATTAAACTGGTTCCTCAACTCTCGCAACTCCACAAGAGCTCTTTGAATCCGCTGAATGAGATGAAACTCCGCCGGTGGAGCTCCAACGGCCACCGGCCGACGCTGAGCAGCAGCCGAAGGAGGAGCTTCGTCGTATAAAGGAGGGTCAACAACTACTGGTTTTTGGACAGCATCGATGTCTTCCATCTGACCAACAAACAAGACAAAACATCAAAAGTATAAGCTTTCAGACAGAAGACCCAACAAGTAAAGAGTGATCCAAAGGTGTAAGCTTTCAGGGAGACACCCAAACAAGTAAAGTGATCAACTTTCATCAAGAGAAACCGAACTTGTGTCATAAAATCAATACCAGATCAGCTATCGATCAGATTTTGACAATGCATTTAGGGTTTATACAAGGGGTTATGTAGGTGAAGTGACACGCAAAGAGAACCGTTGGAGACGGAGAGAAAAGGAGGGCTTACCGGAGACGGTGTGATTAGCGGTTTGCGGGAGATTTTGAGGCGGTGGAGACGGTCACAGAGGAGACGCGAGTGTGAAGGAGAGACAGATTCGACTGTTGAGTGACCCCGACAGATTGACAAGAGAAGATGATGGCCACGGGCTTTAATCAAGGTTTTCTCGATTAAATAAAAAACAAAAAAAATCAAAATTTTAACCGCACTGTACCAGCCCGGTTTAATTTTTATTTAGATGTCCACATTTTATACCGGAACTGTATATGATTTTTTTTTTTTTTTTTTTTTTTGAGAATAACATTCTAACTGTTTAAGAATCATTGTGAAGTGTGAAGTATACATAGTATGAGAATTGAATTACTTTGAATTGGATTGGATGCTAAAAAATAGTTTCATTAAAAGTTCAGTAATATGTTCTTGAAAAATGAGATTCGGGATTCAGAGAATGAGATTTATGATTTAAATACACTAGAGTTTTAGATAGTCCTAGTAAAATTGTAAAATATGAATATTATTTTAATGTGGTTTAGTGTCTTATATAAATAGAATTATCATGTGAATTTTCATAAAACATGTAAAACCATCCATAATATTTTTTTTTATAAAAAATTGAAAATTAAGATATAAATGTGAAATTAATAAGTATTTTCTTTAAATTTAGTTTCATGGTTATGAGAAGAATTTTCCCACCTAGTAAACAATAATACATGACATAGTACATAACAACCTGTGTTACTACTGTGTATACAAAGAATGATAAATGTGAAGTCCTGGACGCACCCAGAGACCAAAAAATAAAAACATGTGTTTATAAAACTGTCTGTAAGATTTTCATCAACTCATGATAGTATACTATAAAGTCAAGGCCTTTCTCACTTGTAACACCCAAAGTGCAAACTGCATCACCCAGAGCCTCGCTTCCACAGAGAACCCTTCAAGCCATACCTTCAACCATTGCACCAACGTCTTCTTCTGTGACCACTTCGCCTCCAAAACCGCTTCTGAAGACACTCTCCCAACGATCAAGAACGACTCAAGCGACGAACCTTTCACCAGCTCATTGTTAACCGACCTGAGACAGTCGTTGGTCTTCAACATCAGAAGAATCACACGTGGCAACCTCCTGAGAAGCTCTGAGATTTGAGGGAAGTACTGCGACGCATACATCTGCAGCTCTGACCTGTCCTCTTTAGTGCCTTGGATGACTAGATGATCCACAGATGTGTTAATAACTTGCTTCCACGGCCTCATTGTGAGGATCCCAGCGAAAAGGACGAGAGATCATCTCCAGCTCCTAGCTTAGCACTGTGTTTTTGATGGCGTTAGCATCTGAGAAGACAAGGGCTTTCCATAGTGAAGCGTAGTTGAATCTTGTGTCGAAGTCGAGCTCTTTGTACAAGCCATGGTCAAGAAGCACTAACTGTGGTTTTTGCTTGCCGTATATGTTTCTTTTACCAGAAGGAGCTGGACGAATGATCAAATTAGCGGCGTGGATCGCAATGCACAAAGCCATGTTTAAACATCATCTCTGCAAATGTTTGACTCACCTGCAAAAGAAGAGCTTAGCGGATATCAAATGAGTTCAAGATATATTAAAATATCAGAGATGAAAACAGCTTACCAGCTTTGATACTTCATAGGGCTGAATCCCAAGCTTTTTGATATTAGCCACATCATTGACTTGGGCACCATCCATGAACTCCATAGTCAGCAGCTTAGAGGAGCTCAAGTTCCAATAGACTGCTGGTGCATAAACGTATTCTGCAATATGGGGAGACATCTTCCTAAAATTATCCAGACATTTCTCACTGTTTTTCGCCTCTACCAAAAAATCTAGTTCCTGATCAAAGAATACATTAATAGAAAAAACATAAAAGAAACATCAAACACATACAAGGCTCTATGAAACTTAACGAAGCTAAGTATCTTATGTTATGAATCAGCTAAAGAGACTAACCTTTGGTAAGCTTTCGCTCATTTCATCTAGCAACCACCTGTGTACATGAGCCAGTATAGTATAAGCTATTGTAAGAGACATGAACTACGAACTGTTTCTTTAGGAGATGAGAAAGAGACTCCACCTATAGTCAAATGATGGGAAGATCCTGTGCAAGGTGTTCACTATAACTCCAACAGCTGCAGTATCTGCAGCTGCAGTGTCGGTCATGTGCGCATGCTGAACCTGAAGAAAACAGATTCAAGATAACAAATAGAGTGAGTACAAAACACTCTTAACAATGGATTTGTAGTAGTTCCATCAAGGACCTTGACAGCGACTTTTGCCGTCATGGGTGCGAGCAACATGAACTTGAGCAAGGGAAGCACTTGCAATAGGAACAGGGTCAAATTCAGCAAACACCTGCAGATAAAAAAAATACATAAATGAAGCTTTAAATGTGTGGTTAATACAAGCTTAAGGATTAAGCGCTTACTTTGTCTGGTGTCTCTCCAACCTCTTTCTTGAAAACCTCGCACACTTGCTCATACGAAGAAACAGGGCATTTGTTCAACATTGAATCCCTCATAGTATGAACATACTCCTCAGGCACAAGATAATCCTTGAAACATTAAATAGCAGAAACCCGTAAGGTAATAATAACATTCTTTAATTCTCTAAATGGTACATAAAGTGCATAGCTTTTACATACTAATTGTCCTATATGCTGGCCGAGTTTGATATAGATTCCTCCATTTTTGAAGCATAGCTCTTGAAGCTTTTGAGCTGACCTTAAGTGGACTTCATGTTTGACCTTTGCCTTCTCACTGCTTCCCTCAGCCAAACCCAACAATGAGTATTCATAATCTATTACACAACACAAACCACAATATATACAGCGTTACTTTCCTAGGTATCAAACCGTTCCACGCAAGCAATTTAATTAAGCAAACGCAATTAGATGTAAATAACATTTGCTTCCACGAGCCTTAGATGTAAACTAACGTTTGCCTAAACCTTTCCACATCAAACCAATCTCATTCACAGTCAAACTTAAATGTTAAAAAGGGCATTGCAGGCAATCAAAATTATGTAAGAAAGTTTGGTTCTTCCGTACCGAAAGCGATGGAGGCGGCGGTTAGGGTGTTGCGGAAGAGACGGACGGGGATGTTGGTGCAGAGCTTGAGAGATCTAGATGGGTCTTCGGAGGAAGCAATGAAGGCGGCGCCGGAACCACCGCATACGGCGGAACCAATAACGAGGAGCTTTGAACGGAGGGATCTTGCCGCCATGGAAGCAGGCAGCACGCACTCCCGCCCCCCGATGTAGATGATCCGACAAGGCTTAACTAAATTTGCGTTGATCTGTTTTGTCGTGGGAGCGACTCTAATAAGTCTTGTTTATGTTGGGCTTTAATGTTTGGGCTTTTAGTGGGGCTGATGTTTGACATACACGTTGTCGGTCGAGCGCTTCGGGCATAAACCGGTTTCATAGACCGGATTAGAGTTATAATTTTGGATGATTAGAAATGGATTTTTCGGGTTCGTCTGTTAAATATACCGGTTTCAATAGACTAAACCCGAGAGGATAGCGAACCAACAGACGGTTATGATGCATAGATTCTAGTTTTAAATATAAACGATTTTTTAATTCAGTTTACTAAATAATGTAATGACTATGCTTAAAAATTGATGGAAATATAATCCTATTTTGGTTCTGCAACCGGTATGATTGGCTGAATATAAAGGACAGCACTTGTCCCTTGACTCTTCGACCCCTTGCTGCTCAAGCAACTGTCAACAAGCCATGGTTTGTGAATTGTGCGCAATCACATACTCCACCCCTTCAATCACTGTCAAGCAGATAGACAGGACGATCCGGAATAGCATGGAAGTGCCGTAAGAAGTTCCAGAAGCTTATGCAAATCTGGCTAAAGTTTTCTTGATTGTGTGTTAGTGGCTCTTCTACTGACAAGTAATCCCCTATCTTGTTTTTAATCTTTTTTTTGGCAGCATCGGGCTTAAACGACTCAACCTTTGTACTTGTACAATTCAACTTCATTTATAATGATACTTCACAAATTTATTAAATCGTTTTAATAATTTAACTCGTGGTTATAAGGCCGGGTATGTCACTAGAACAAATTGAAATGTCTAATTAGAACCCTCTAACATTAAACAAAAGAAAATGATGAAAATAGTTTGAAGAGTTTTTTTCTTTCCTAGTTATCTTTTAAACGTTTTTAAAATGTTCAGGTTGCTAATAGTCCCACTAATGATGGAGTTGGTGTATATTCAATGGAGAAAACTTTATAGGCGTAGAGTGAATGTCTTTGGTGAGTTGAGATGTCTTGACTTTGGCTGTCTATCTTTACTTCCGGTCAGTTTTGTAGGCCTAAACTCTTGACTTTCATTTGATAAAAAAAAAAAACTTGACTTTCAATGCCGTCGTATTTGTTTTTTTTTTTTGTTAGTTCTTTTCTTCATGAAAATTCATTATTTGGTTGGTCCTACGTTTATAGTTTTCAACTCTACGCCCATGTTCATGCTCATGCTTAGATAGTGTAGTATCATCATATACTATTGAGCCGCAAAACTGACCGTTGTTGTACTAAAATAAAAACAAACAAATATCTATAATTTATCACATCAGTTTGCTAAATTGGCAATGTAATTTGAAAGCAAATTGGTATACACGGTTTAATTAAATTAGTTTGATAAGAGACGATAAAAACAAAAGGAAATTTGATGAGGAGAAGCAATCATGTATATTCTTTCCTGCCTTTTATTTGGTACCATTATACGAGAAAAAACGTTGAAGATCTCAATCAACACAAAAGTATAGAAATTAAAAATAGCCTGGAGATACGTTCGGCCAATAAAATGGCATGTGGTCACATGTAAGCTAAATTCGGTCGGTTCCTCTATTCCCGTTTATGTTTGTGTCAACGAGCCTCGGTTCATTTTATTCAGCGATCGAGGATGGGACTAACTTTATTCTTACAATAACGCTTTTATACAATAATTATTTTATTAAAAAAATAACCATGGTGACACTTCTAATGTATATCCAACTACGTTTTGGTTTTACTTTTTACAAATGAAAACAAGAGGGAATTACGAAATGTTCCAACTATTGAGAAACTTCTATGCTTCACGTTATTTAGGTATTACCGTTGTTATATCTGAACATTACGAACACTACAATTTCATTTTAATAAGTCATAGTCAGCTCTTGACTAGTCAAAGAATTGAATGACCAAGGAAGTTTCTTTCAGCATCTTGGTCTTGGCCTATGATGTTCTCACGTATCGCATTTTTTTGTCAAC
>CM028687.1:54930061-54984706 GCA_016771965.1 Brassica carinata | reverse complement strand
TATTCAATACTGAATACACTGGTAAATAATAGCTAAACCAACCTTGCACATGCGATGAGTTGGATAACAGAACCAAAGAGGAGAAATGTGCAGTTGAATGTTAACCCTATTGCTTTCCAATATGGACCAAGCAGACCATCTAACACTTCGAACCACTGCACATGTATATTAGTATAGTTGTGTATTAACTATCTAATGGTGGAGACTGAATAAGAGATTTGCTAGTGTGACCTGAATGACATGGTTGTTGAAGTTAACATTCTGTTTCTCTTTTCGAGTTCTGTACTCAACGTAGAGAACACTGATGAGATAAGCTGTCCAGCTTCCCATAAAACCATAGAAAATCTGCAGAATTACACCTGATGCCATCCCCATTTGCGAAAATGAATAAGGTAGTGTCAATAGAACTTGAGCAACCTGCCAAGCAAATTAGAATTATTTTAATCTTTAAGAAATTAGACAACTTTATTAGTGTTCCAAAAGAAAAGACACATTTTATTGGTTAAGTGTGTGAAATTGATTGATGCAAAACCTGGTTTGATGCACAGCTAAACCAAGCATCATAAACAGAACCACCATGCCATAGAAAGCTCTTCATGCTTCCTCTCTGTTCAATCTCATCCTCCATTATTCCTTCTTCTGTTTCCTTAATCGACATCTTCAAAATCTTATCCACTGCTTCTGCCTACCAAAAACATACAAATCAAGTGGTAAAGATGTATACAACATTTATAAAAGAAAAACTTTAGATAAAACTTTTGAGAAATTAAAAGAGAGAAACATTTAAGAACCTTAAGACAAAGAAATGACAGAAAATCTCTCTTCTTCTGTGTTTATATCTCTATCTCTCCTTTGTCTTTTCTTTTACTTCTTCTTTGTCTCTGTTTTGACTGAAACTAGTGAAGCATTTAAGCCAATAAATCATATATAACTCAAAATGTATTTGCTTTTCTAATGGCTTGGTGATTGTTTTCTTTCTCAAGGGGGTCCCTTAGTCAATTCAAAAGTTTGGAAATAAAATGTTGGTTTCGTAGGGTCAAAAACATGGTATAAATATAAAGACCTTTTTGTTATATTGATCATACCTATCATATCTGCTTGCAAAAAACGATTCCACCAGCTAATATTACCACAAGTATTGGATTTGTTGAATTTTAAATATTTTCTTTCCTATTTAAATTTTTTGTCTGTAGATAGGTTTAAGAATTAGATTATGGTCAATGTTCGTGGCACCACTTTCCTGTTTGAACTTGTTTGAAATTAGAGTATATGTAATTTTCTAAGAAAGTGTCTTATATACTTATATCATTTTCTCTCTTTTATACCTGCACTTTTTGTATTCACATTATTACATCCAATCCACTAATGGTTGGTATTTCAAGAAGTGCTCGATTAAAAGTGTCAAGTTATTTCATGCGTCATAGAGTCATAGCTTTCGGAGCATATTCTAATTATTTATGCGAGCAAATCATTACTATTTAATCATTTTATCAAAATACTATCAACTATTCTTTAAATCGAAAGAGGAGACATTGGAGAAGACTCCTTTAGAAGACTTCCATGAAGTCTTAGAGTGCATTATGTGCTAGAATTCTTCTAAAATCTGACTTAGATCTAAAAAACGTGCATATCCAAAAACGTTCTAATGGTTTTAAAACAGAGAAAATGTGTGGAGATAGATCTATTTTTATAGAACACAAAAATACATATTCAACATTTATAAATCTATCTTTAGAGGAGTGGAGATGAGAACCACGTTTAAAAAATACAAAACAAGATAAATTAGTGAGAAAGACATGAGACAAAAAATGAGAAATTGATTTAAAGTTTGGTGTTTTCAAGTACAAAGAGATTAGAGAGAGTTTGAGAGTGAAAAAATTACATTTTTGTTGCAGCCATTTAAGATGAAGAGATAAAATGTGTAAATTTTCTTTATATATAGAGATACTAAATTTCCATTTTTTAAAATATTTTCCCTCAAAGTCTTCTCAATCGACATTCACTTATTTATGTTTAAAACAATGCAATTTTACTAAATCTTAGTTTATATCATTTGCAAATGTTTATAACTACATAATTTCAATATTTCTCTTTTAAAAATATTTCTTACAAAATTTATAAATTAATTTTGTAAGAAGATATTTTCAGGATTATATTCGTAAAAATGTATTCTGGTTTATTGTTTTGTTATAAGTGGCTACTTGTAATTTCACTAGCTTATTGGATTATTTTTGCATTTGATTGTAGTTTGGGCAAACTTTTGCATTTAAAATTAAATTTTAGGTCATATTTGGCATTTCTCCTTTAATTTTTGATGCAATTGGACCCAATTTATTTTTAACAGTACCAACTTATCCGGCTTTAGGTTAGGAATATAATTGTTTAATATTATATATATAATATTTAACAAAATTATATAATTTATATTTTTTCGACATATGTTCAATGATGCTTTACCTTTAATCTTAATTTTAAAATTATAATAATTATTTGGATCATATTTCCAATGAGAATCAGATAAACTGGACATAATATTAATCATTAAAAGTCATAAACTAAATATAAGGTAAACGTAATTATGATATTATCCGTAGTTATTGTTAATATCTATTTATTTATTAAATATCCTAAACATAATGATAAGTATATATTATTATAATTTTTTAAAAATTAATAGTATATATATATATCGGTTGAATAGGTTGGTGTTTATTAATTATCTTAAATATCATGATAAATATATATACATTAAAAAAATTAAATAACAAGATTAATTAAATTTATGACTTATTCTAAAATCATGGAAAAGATGACAAGTAAACGAATTCAATTCTCAAATAATAGTATATAGATCTTCCTAGAATGCAATCCAGAGTTGGACATCATTATTCGTTACTCGCCTTAGACTCGTTACTTAATTGATACCGCCTCGAAAATTCAAGTACTCAGCACTGGCAAGGTAATTAATAAATCGACAAACTTATCTACTTACAAGACCAAGTCAACTATCAAGTATTGTTATATTTTCTAATATTTGATTTGTTACTTACCCCGTTATTTGCTATTTATTATCTACTCTATTAAATGCTTGTTCTTTACTCATAATAATTGTATTTTCTTTTACTTGCAATTAAGGTTGGGAACAAATACTCGTTATTCGTGGTATACTTATTACTTGTTTCGTATCTGTCATGATTTTTCTAAATTTAGATACTTGCAAATACAAGACAAATATTAAATTTTTTTGCTATCTGGTTCTCTACTACCTGTTACTATAAGACATTTTTGTTACCATAAGAAGTATACAATGCTTCTATATAAAATATTCATGTTTTCTTTATTTTTCTTCTTTATAATATTGATATACCATAGATATTACCATTTTTATACCATGGTATATAAACTTTTTAGAGTCTATTATATGAGTTTGGAGTATGTTTTAGAGTGTTTTCAGGTTCAGATACGTTTTGGATATTTTTGGTGATTTTGGAACCTTTTGAGGAGTAGAACTGCATAGATACGTCAGATGTTTAGCTATGGATGGAGACCTTCCCATGGTGAGATTGAGCTTATATTTTGACACAAGATAGAAATTTGAGTTAGCTTTCCAATATCACCGGAGGTAAATCATCATCTTATATCAGACGTTTTTTTCCCGTTTTACTGAAGAGTGGTCTATCTGCCTCGCAAGATGAAGTTGTTCAGGAGATGAAGGAATGTAAATCGACGGTGCTCTCTTGGTGTCAATCAACGGTTATTACAGATTGTGGGCTGAGTATATTTCAAGACCGACTAAAGCCCAAGAGCCACCACAAGTTACCAGAATATCCCTGGACGACTTAAATCCTATTTATATGTTTTCTAAGCCATTGTTGACGGCTATGCTTTCTATTGTTTAGTTTTAGGTTTTATCTTAAGGTTGGAGAGAATAGAGGAACTCCATCAGAGTCCTCTTAGAAATGTTTTTGTTTTATTTTAGCTTTCTATTTTATATATATTCTTCCTATGATTTTCTGTAACAACTATCATGTCTGAATAGATCCATTTGTTAGATTTAGGGTTAATTAGGGTTATGAAAGATTAGCCAAAACTTTAGAATTTCTAAGTGCTATTATACATCCTTCATTACAATTGATCTTACTTCTTGTGTTCTAGAGTAGCTAACTAGAACTCTGATATTAGGATGTGGACAACGACGACGTTAGGTTCTACAACAGAATAGATTATATTGAGCTAGGATTTCTAGAAACAAGCGACAGCTGATTTAGTTAAGACTAGTGAACAAATTGATCAGACTGATAACGCTTGCATAAGGAAGCATCGATCGACTCTAACTGAATAGCATCGATCGACGCTCAATCCATATCAACAAGCGATATCTGAGATAGTATACTTAGTTACGATAAGACTCGCATGTGAAAGCTTGATATCTTTGCATTAGAATTAGAGTTCTAGGATTGCCGCATTCTATATATCTATTATATATCTCTGTAATCTTGATTGCCTGAAACCTTAAGTCTAGCAACCCTCCTTGCATCAACTCATCAATCAATCAACTGAACAAATACCTTGTCATCCTGCTTTACTTTATTTACTGCACTTAAACCTATTTGATTAGCTTAACCGCGACTGTATTGAATTTATTGTGTGTTCACGCTCCATGTGGATTCGATCCCTAAATACTAGAATTGAACCTCTTATTTGAGAGGATAAAGTCACTCATTAGGATAATTAAAGTGATATCAAATATGCAACTAATATTTCATTTAAAGTAATTTTCATGTTCTTTTTAGTTGAGTAAACAAAATATATTTTGATGACTACTTTTAATAGATTATCATTTAGTAAGTAGTTCTAAAATACTCAGAAGTACTAGTAAATAATTCACAAGTACTCACGATTAACAAGTAATATAACGGAACAAGTAACTTGCAGGTAACTCATGTTTGATTAAGTATTCTAGATAACAAGTACTTAGATTAAATTAAATCAAATACAAAACTAATTTTTTTATGCTCGTGCAATTTAAGTCAAGTATCAAATACACCTAAAATATTGAATACTCGCATTGTGCTCCCTAGAACACACTGAGAGTATAGAGCGAAAAGGGGCATTAGGCTTTGGTCTCTGACTGATTTATCTCAGCAGGATGAACAGAGGTGATAAATATCATGTTTCTGTTATTTCTCTTCCTTACTATGCTCCTGATCGGTTCATTTTATAATATTGTTTCTGTTATTTCTCTTCCTTAATCCTTCTTTTTTTTTGTTTTTGGCAAACGATCTAATTCAAAATGCAGTACACGATTTACTGGAAATATAAAGCTTCTGCAATCTCTTCTAGTCTATCCGATCAAATGACATACAAACAGGGGCGGAGGCAAAGAAGGGGTTGTGGGGTCACATGACCCCACTAAATTTTGGGAAAAAAAATTAGTGTATATTTTTCTAAAATGACTTTAATATTTTGGCAAATTTTGGTATTTGACCCTACTAATTTATGTTTATGTTCTCACATGTCCCCATTAGAAAAAATATTTTTTGTTATAATATCATATATTATCAAGTTTTAATAGTAAATTTATATATTATGACCCCGGTAAAAAATATTTCTAGTTCTGCCACTGCATACAAATAAGAGCCAATGAAAACTGGATTTGGTTACATATTAAGACATTTTTTGTCTTTTTTTTTATATTTAGGAACACTTTCCACATGTGAGTCACTTTCTGGTGGATCCTAGGTGTTGGTTTGACATATTTGTCCTTGTGGAAAACGGTTGTGAGACTTGTTTCGTTGGGGCAGTTGAGTTACCTTTTTGGTATTTTATATTTCTAGGTTTACTGATAAAAGGCCATATTTTCGACCATTAGATTAAAAACATGACTGTTAAAATGTGGACACGTGAATAATATATTTATGTATTAGCTATAGACATGCACATCAAAATGTGGACATGGACAGCAAACACTGACATCTATATTTTGACAAAACCCTCACCAAAAATGTGGATGTGGACATGGATTCATGTGAACAAAATCCTCATCTAAAAAAGAAGAAACAAGATTTTATAAAATACATGGACAGAAAACCAAAAGTTGTAGACAAGCTTTTGTAATAAAACTGTGTGGACATGGACATAGGAAATAGATAATACATGAACAGAAAACTGAAAGTTATGGACAAGATTTTGTATAAAAATGCGTGGATATGTACATAAGTTAAGTCTGTATTTGATACCCAATGCTATTAAAGTAGATGCAAGTGTTATTGTCTTCCCGGTGCTTTTTACTCTCTTTTTCAAAACAATAAATGAAACAATCAAAACGGAACTTGCTCAATCTCTAACACATTAAAATAAATTAATCAATGAAACATCTCTTTATAAGATGTATTAGTAGTAAGCCATAAAGATCATCTCTTCAACTTCACTAAGCTGTTAATCGATTGAAACATTCCTTCAAGGTATTGTGGACAAGATGTATAAAGTGTATTGTGGACAAGGTTTAGTACAATAAAAAAGTGTGAACATGGCCTACTAAAACTAAAACCGAGATAAAAAGCTCAAAACTTTTTCTGAATGAGCTTACATTATTATTTATCCACGAACAGTGATGTTGAAGTTCTTCTTTGTGAAGAAAAATAGAATCTCTGCAGCAACTTGCTTTGGCTTCTTCTTGACTCTTTCTCCTTCGCTAATAACGAGGGTCTTCCTCACAATCTGAAAAAAATCCAAACACTGGTTTCGAGAGTTTGATGGTAAAATTAGAGAAATAGACCAAAGTTTGAAACTTTGATCTAACGGAGCGTTTGATGAGAGCCAAAGACCTGGAACTGAAATAACGAACAAACCCAATGACGTGTAATAGCTCAAGTGATGCTGCAAGATATTTGAAAATTATCCAAATATCTTTATTATTCATAAGTTCACATAGATAATTATCTTTTATTTGTATTTTCTATATTTTTATAGTTTTCCTATTTTAATTAAGATTAGGGTTTTCATAGATTTAATGATTTATTATAAATAGGCATTTAAGCCTAAAGTTGTATTCAGTTTTGATTTGATTAATAAAGAGCTTTGGCTTTTGAGAGAATAGTATTCTCTATCCCTTGTATTGATTCGATTAGATTCATCAGACAAGAACCAGGTCCCAAGCGAGGATTTCCTAGAATCCCTTGGTTGAGCTAACAGGTCTCAAGTGTGGTTCCATAACCCCTTGGTTGAGCTGTTTATCATTGCTTCCACTCTATCATCAAGCCAATGAGTAACCACCACCAGTCTTGCCATTAACAGTAATGAACTAAGGTTCTGTTCCCACCATTGATGAATCTGAATGGCTGCATTGAGAGGCTCCACAACCATGGCGGTGATAGGGGAGACTCTGTTTCGTTTCGTCACACTGTCTCATCTCCACAGTTTGATTACTGCATCTCTTGAAGTCATCCATGGACAAGACAGCGACAGAGGAAACAGCAAAAAAAAACAGACAACGACGGAATCAACTCGAATCTTCTTCAAAAGTAAAAAAGTTTTTCCAGAAAAGGTTACATTTTTAACAAATCGTATCTCAACAAATTGGAGATTCTGAGAGTATAAATCAGTGAAAACACATGCATGTCAGGATCCTACAAAAGAGAGAAGAGAAATCTTACAAAAACCAGAAAAAAAATAAAATCAAACAGACATTGAATGTTGGGGTTCTTCAATCTACGGGATCTCCTTTTCAACATGCCGTTGGAAACCTGAAAGTTTGATGGAGATTGTATTAGATTGAAGATTAGAAGATATGTCTCCAAGGGATTGAGAAGGTGTTGAGATTTCTATGGAGACTCTAGGGTTTTGCTTGCTTTAGAAAGGAAAAGGGGGAAATATCTGAAACTTAAGTGGCATAAACTGTTGAAAGCAAATCAAAACCGTAAAGATAGGAAACGGGTTCAGTTCCGTTCTCTTTTAGTTTAGGGGTATCAGTGTCTTTTTGACAAGCCAAAGTGTGTCTAAAGTGGTAAGTGGCTTCCGGGGTAATTGGAAACTTGGAAAGTATCCCTAGACGTAAAAATTCGGAACATTGATAGCTGTTCTGGGTTTCTACTACTTGGCAGACAACGACAGCTGCGGGTTATTAGTAAACAACCTTAGGGTATGATTATTGAAGGTCTCTTATAGAGGGTCTTTTAGCGAAAATAAAAGATAGTCTCTTAGCTTTTAACTAGAAAAAGCTAAGAGACGTCTCTTAATCTCTAGTTAAAAGCTAAGAGACTGCCTCTTATTTTCGCTAAGAGATCCTCCCTAAGAGACCTGCAATAATTATGGACTTATAGTAGGTTGTTTTATACATTAGATAATATAATATCTAAAATTAAAAAAAATATATGGTTGTAGACTTCCGACCATATATATATATATTTTTTTTAATTTTAGATATTATATTATCGATACATAGAACCACAATAGAAGTTCATATAAAGCCAGAAACATTAACTTTTATTTTTTTGGCTCAACATCAACTTTCATTATCCAAATTGTGAACACGGGATTACAATCACACGAGTTTTCAACCCGACGTACAAACGACGTGATCTAGTAACACCTAGAATCACTAAGTTGGATCCTACGCTACCTAATCAATGCGTCGCTGTAACTTTCACTACTCCGAACCAAATTAATCTCACGACTCGAGATAAACCGGCTCTTACACCCTAAAATTAGACCACCAAGCAAGCATAGTGAATCACAAGAAGATCAAAACACTAGACCGTCCATTCATTTTAAACCAATCTGTTGGACCCCTAATGATTTGAATTCCGTACATGGTCCAACAGATACAACACCACCACCGGTGCGTACCGATCAAGCTTCATCCCTTCCAGCTATCACTACCCCGCCTCTGAGCCTGAAACCGAACATGGATGTCCGGAATGAAAGCGGACCTTGGCGACAGCATCCGAAACACAGCACTTCAAATCGCAGCTTGCAAAAGGTGTGAAGACCAACCACTGGAACGACCACTGGACCGTCACCGGCGCTGGGAAGCTAGTCTCCACCGTGCTTGAACCGCAAACCCCCCCCTCCGGTTGACTCCACCGTCGTTGAAGCCCTTGCAGCACGTCGTCTCTCCGAGAACCGAAGGGACATATATCTGTTCGCTGTCTGTTACGTCCCTCCTCCAACCGTCTCACCGCCTCAGAGGAGAGTAAATCCGGTCTCTAGGAGTTGTCTCACCGTATCACACGCCGTCGCCGTGACAGTAACATCGAGATCGGAAAAGAGGGAAAACTGGATCTGCAGCTACCGTTAGTCCTAAAAATCCGACTCCCGCCTCCGTCGTTCTTCCTTGAGCCTCGTCGTCTCTCCATAAGGAACCGGAACTACCTTCGTTGACTAAGAGAAGTCTTGAAAGGAGCCCGACAGCACAGAGATTCGCACATATCGGCAAAGGTTGAGCGTGGAGGTGGAAGCAAAGGGAAAAAAGAGAGTTAGGGGAGAGAGGACGCGCCTCCGACGCCGTGAATCGATGTCGGAGCTAGGGTTTTCAGCCGCCTTGTCTGCAAGTTCTAAGAGAGAGAAGAGAGCGTCCGATAAGTTTTCGCTTCCTTTGTCTCTTAAAGGTGGTTAGCCAGAAACATGAACTTTATAAAGAGATAAAATGATGTATGTAGAAAATACTTAAAATAAAGCCCTTGAATATGGTTGTAGACTTCAGTGTGATAAATGTACAAGTAATAATTTAATTAATTATCTATACATAGAACCACAATAGAAGTTCATATAAAGCCAGAAACATTAACTTTATAAAGCCCTTGCACATGGTTACGATACAAATCTTTTTTTTTTCAATTAGCATATAAGAAAGACTCTTGGCTACGATACAAATCTTCAACTAAAATCTTTGAAGAGAAACTTCCGACTGCTAATAAAATATTTCATCTGTTCCAAAAAGATATATGTATTAGAAAAAAATTATTCCAAAAATATTTTTTTATATTTTCGATGCATGTTTTGTAAATTAGTTATGAGAAACTGTAAACTTCAAAAAATTATATTCACTGAACTCTTATTGATTTAAAATTATATAGAATAATTATTACAAAATACATTAACTGTTAAAATTTAATGTGTGAAAACTCTAAAATCTGCATTTTGATGTAATCGAATATGCATTATCTAAATAGGGAGAGTAGTATATCCTCTATATATTATTTGAGAATTTATTTACATGTGTGTCTTCACCATATATAATCTCAATAAAAAATGACGCTTTGGAAAAATGTTACATGGCCCTAATGTAAGGTTTTCTAAATATGGTAATAACTACTAACTCATGTACTATTATTAATGTAAATTTTCTATATAAATATTTATTTTTGGTAAAACTATTAAATATATTTTAACTCATATATCACTATTAAAGTAAAAGATGTATATATATATATATATCACATTGCCAAAATAAGATAAATAAAACTACAAATATAATTTTACATTAGCTTATATATCATATTTGTATAAATAGATTCATTTCACAAACACTAGTTGTAAGTATACATCAACAAATACAAAACTAAACCAACACTATTCAAATATATTTTTATAGTTAAATGATTAAAATTTATTTAAATTTATCTGTTCATCGGGTTAATTAACAAATTGATTTTGTTGTTTAACATATTATAACTAAATCAAAGAAAATCTAAAATTTATTGGAATTTATTTTTATATATATATGTACTTAAAACTAAATGATAAGAGATATATTTAAAATAAATAATCATTAAATATGATATAATATAATTAAAATTTTATTTTTATAAAATGTAATAGAAATTTTATTAAAATTTAAATAAAATCAAGCTGAAATAATTAAACTAAACAAAAAGATATATGATCGTCTATTACTTTTTTTAAAACTGTTGAATTAAATTATAAAAATAATAATAATAATTAAATGTAAATTAAATTTTTCTTTTCAAATAAAGAATATTATATTTGAAATTATTATTTTTGTGCATGGCGCAAGAAAACTCCTAGTCTATATTATTAAAAGAAAATCATTCTCAAAATTATTATTTATGTCATTATGTGCATGGCGCATGGCTTCGTTCGCATATATTGATACCACATCAGATCTTTACATATCTTCTTCTTATTATGTGGACACATATTTTTTAATTTTGAGATATTCAAAGTCTATGGAAGTGTACACACTAATCTCCAAAAGAAATACAATTTTAATTTTATATTGATGAATGATTCATTACACAATTTATAATACTACCCGTCCAAGATGTCATACATGCAGAATCATCCATCGATCTGAGTGTTATGGGAGAGTTTCGTCGCTAAATTGTTCTTTAATATTGGATATATTATAGGTAATTTATCATCATTTATAACATAAATTATATAATGGTGTACTCAGTGCCAAAAAAAAAGATGAAATCTACTTTCCTAAATTCTAAACATTGGTCATTAGTATTTTAAATTAAAAGTATTGAGATTTTTGTTGGCTGTGAATTTTATCGATGTAGAATTACATCAATAACTTTTATAACTCAGTTATACCATCTTAACTCAAAGTTGAGACTTGAGATATAGTGTGTTACTACTTGTTTATATATGTTTCCTTTTTTTTGTGCGAAGTGAAACTTAAACTATGTTGTATCCGGAGTGTCTTAAATAAGGTTGATGACATCTGGGGGGTGCTGAGACCGCACGTCACCGCGGAAATTTTACTTTTTATAGATAAGTATGTATTCCTCTAGGAAAAAGGGAATCGAGTTTTAAGGTTGCTATAAATACGGGTCTAAGGATTGTAATATTATTTATTCACATAATAATAAGAAATAACGGGTATTTTCATCAATACGTTTTTTGCTCTTTTACTTTCTTCAAGCTTAAATCGCGTTTGCTTACAACAAACTCGGTTATAACATCATTATTTAGGGCTTACCCTTTTGGTTTCTTGACTTCTGATAATATCATAATTTTATTTTACAAACCTGATGAAAAATAAGCGGTCACAAGAAGTAGAAGAGAGATAGTAGCACGGTCACAAGAAGAAGAAAAGAGATGGTAGTTCTGGAAACATAGGTTGCTTATGTTTTTACCAACTCCGCAGTTTCCACAGCCAGCTGCTTACATTGGCTTTGTCGTCAATCGGTTGGCATTGTGATAGGTAAAGACTATTATGGCCAATAGAAGCACCAGCATCACAACCTGTATTTCAGGTATAAATTAGCTATCCAAAAATGAATACTTCTATGGGTAACCGGGAGGAATGTAACTTACCATGAGACTGTTTGACTTTACTTCGTCATGAACATACAATTTTCTGAACGGAAATACAATGACTCATCAGAACCCCAACAAGGAAGTTCTAATATTATACAAACACAATTCATATTTAATGTAATGTTATAAACGGGTACATAAATTTTATGCGAAACAGTGAATAGACATGATAAATAAGCGATACCACTTAAGGTGGTTCACCAATTTAAGTTACATCTAAGAACAATATAGATACAGGTTAAAATATAACTAGATTTTGATCAGCACATATACTTTTTCATTTTTGTAAAGAACAAAATATATTCCAATAAAATCAGTTGCTGGTACTTTTTTGGTTATCCCTTCACAGCTTATAGGCAAGAGCATTCTATTTTCGGTTAGGTTTTTGGTTCTAGAATTTAGAAACCATTCAGTTAACTATAAACTTCAATTCAGTTTTGGTTTGGTTATTTCAGCTTTTGGTTTGTTTCAAATAACAATATTAGGAACCAAATAATATTCAATAAAATTTGGGACAATTTTGTTTCAGCTTGGTTTTATTTTTTGGATAATTCCAGATAGTTCAGGTAAAAATATAGATTTGATTTTTTATTTTTGGATAAAATATTAGATAATTTAGATAAATTTAAGTATTTTAGATGAAAAACATTTAAGTAATTCAGATAATTTTAAATATTTTTGATAAAATATTTTGGTAGTCCGGTTCTTTCTGATAATTAGGTTTATAAGTATTTTTAAAATATTTATTAATTTTAAAACTAAATATAATTGATATTTTTAATATATAAAATATATTTTGAATATTCGGGTAACCATTCATTTCTAAGTTTGGTGATATTTAACAGTGAGTAAAACTATAACTATGTTGTTCATATGCTTTGTTCAACATTATTATTACAAATATATGATGTTTAGATATATAATAGACTTTGTTAATAGACTTTGTCATCATTAATTAAAAGCATCTTAAATTCATAGCGATTTTTATTCTATGATATTATTTAGAGTCAAAATACTCCAACCTATCTGTATTTCTGCTTATACACTAAAAGAGATTACTTTTCATTGAATTTAGAAAAATATATAAAACCTTCTATTTTTATACTATATTTTGAAGAATGATATTTCGAAGAATACCAGGTTATAAATTTTTTCTTTATTATATAGTTTTTTAAAAGGAAAATAGTAAAATACATTATCTTTCTGCTGGTTTTTTCAACATTTAGTACATAAAATTGTTTATTTAAAGTAAAAATAATAGGAAAACATCTTCAGAAAATGAGTTAAACGAAAAAAACTAATATAATATCAAAGATCTAAATAATATTCTGTTAGTAGATATCTTAATTATTTTTAGATACTCTCGGTTTGTTATAGAAAAAGTATAACATTTGTTTGAGAAAAGATTGCAATTCCATCTTGAAATACAATTTAATCATTTGTGTTTTAGGATTTCCAGTTGGGTATTGTAATCTAGATTCTAAAATATTCTTTTAACATGATCGAAATATTAAATTTTAAAAAATAATATCTACCTATGATATTCCTTTAGGATGCATTATATTAAATTTTGCACATATTAACTATAATCTATATTTAAAAAATATCTTTATGGCAAAATATTTCCGAAAATACGATTTTCTATCTAGAATATTCTTTTAAAATGCTGTTAGACTATAATTTGCATATTATCTTAACATAATAAAGATTAGAGTTTTAAATTTAAGAAAATGAAAAAGATCTTAACATAATAAAGATTAGAGTTTTGAATTTAGGAATAATATTTTTTCAGGCTAAAGATAAACGAAACCAAAAATTATTTTATCATTTTCGTAAATTTAGAGTTTGAGTATGATCAGTTTAGTATGGTTATGCTAAATATTTTCATCCGGTGATTAAAGATAATTAGAGTTCAAATGAAATATAAAATAAAATATAAAATAAAAGTATGAAACATACGTAATATAGATGGCAAATTATGCTACTTGTAACTTATATTTATGTTAATAATTAGTATAAGCTGTGAATGTCTTAGTTTAAGGAAATTTAAAACATAACTAGATCATGAGACACACGATGGCGCGTATTTTATTTTAAATTGATTAAACAAATTTTATAAATTAACTGAATAATGCTTAGTGTTAATAGAGATTTTAATTTTATAATTTTTATTTCATATGGCTTAATTAAAATTATTATTACTATTTTATGTAATTTATCTTACAAATAATTTAGTTCATATTATAATCAGTTTAAATTTGTTGTCTGTAACTTATAGTGTTAAGCATTTATCTTCAGATAATATATATTTTGATCATTTTTATAATTATTTTTGCTATTATATTATCGTAAAATGTAGTTATTTTCAATTTTGAATATATATCTATAATTTTAATTTTATTAACGGAATTATTTGTTTATTATGCTATCAAAATAAATTATATAATGTTTTATTAAATTGTGGTACAAAAATAAATTATGTTGCTAACATATAGAAATATGAATACATTTTTCTGTTCATATATATCATATTAATTACACTTCATATTAATACTTTCAAGCTCTATATATTTCCGTTATAACATAAAATTGAGATTAAAATTCATGTAATTTTATCCAATTAGCTATATAATATTCTAAAACTTTATTTTCGTATACATTTTTTATGAAATCATTCTGATTTATTTGAAAAGAAATGACCAAAAACATATATGAATATATGAGAAATTGCCAAAAATGACCTAAAATTTGATTTTAAATGCAAAATTATACTCTAACTTCAGTGAAATCAAAATTAACTCAAAAGACTAGTGAAATTATAACCATCCCGTTATGACCAAACAAAAATAACAGTACGCATTTTTATGAATATAAACCCAGGAAGTCTCATGTGATTTAGTAAGTCATCTGTAAGAAGACTTTTTGAAAATTTTCTCATATAGTAGATCTTAAAATAATTTCTAAATTTTATAAAAAAATATTTTAATGAGAAAAATTGAAATCATGTTATTATAAACATTTGTAAATCATATAAATTAAGACCTAGAAAAATTGAATTGTTTTCAACACAGATGAGTGAATGTAAATTGAATTATGACATCATTTGGTTTAGGTTTTGATAACATATGTTATAGTACTATTTATATTTTTAGGGTTATATTTTGGAATCTTAACCTTTTTTCTTTTGAAAATAAATAAATTTGACCTATACGTTTTTAGTTTTGTATATATTAACATGTTTACCCGAGAATACTTCAATAGAAGTCAACTCATATTTTTGTTAACAATGAAAAGTTGGAAAATTTCCAAAGAATTCTTTTACAGAAGTCTTCTCAAACACACAGAGAGTCAATTGGAAAACTAACATATGCATTGACCATAAGACTTCCGTAGAGGTCTTCTTCGCGTACAAATCTGAAAAAAATGATTTCATACCTTGAACCGATTACTTGCTTAGGTTCTCCAAGCACACAGACTTTACCACGAAAGCGACTCACTCGTTAATGACCAAGAATCATGAACTTGAATGGTTTTATGAACCTTACAAAGTTTAGAATCAAAATCTTGATCATTAATGAGCTTGAATGATTCTATGAACCTTACAAAGTTTTGAAAACCGGATCGGACCGGCCAGTCAAACCAGTCTGACCGTGACTTGCTGAAGAAGCCGAATCCGGTTCGGTTTAAAACCCGGATTTGTGAAAAACGGTTAAATCCGCTGAAAACCGGTGACCCGAGTCAATTTTAAAAACCGGTTCTTAAAAATAAACATATAATTAAGTGTTTTCAATTATTAGTAGCTAAAATTTAATATTTTATAACTAGTGTTCAACTATCACTATTTAATTGATTTTTATTTTATTAAGAAACGATGTGAAAAATATATTTTTGACTTTCATATACTATCTTTATTTTACGATATTCATAAAATTTGAGATGTTAGCTGTAAAAATAAATAAATATGATCATTTAAATTGTAAATCATATGATTTTATTAATTTCAGTTTACATAGTATTCACTATTCAGTTTTTTTTACTATATATATATAGTTAGATTTATGTTTATTTTTTATATTTAGTTAATTATAGAAAATAATAGAGAATGTATTATAGTTAGAAAGTAAAATTCATATAATCATATATTTTTATATAAATATATAATTTTCATAAATAGAAAACCCGATTCGGCTGATTGAGCCGGTCCAACTAGTCAATAAGTAGCTACACCGAGTCGATATCCGGTCCGGTTTTCAAAACATTGATAGTTTTAGGTAAAGTGGATATTAGTTAGCATCCCGAATTAAAATCTTGAGCCCCTTTTTCATTTTTTGCTTTTTAATCAACTATTATAAAAAGGAAATAAGTCACAGGTTAAGTTATGCTTTCTATATTTTGTTTCTAATCAAATAGAATAATATATAAGGTAACTATAATAGTATTAACTAAGAAAATCAAACAAGAAAAAATAACTAATAATACATCGTTCTAATTAGGGTTCAGCATTTTACCCGATTTCTGAATCCGTACCCGAACCCGATCCAAAAACCCGAACCGAAATCCTAATCAGAATAGCAAAATATTCGAATGGATATTTAATTATGAGAGATTGGATATCCGAATCCGAACAGGTAATATCCGAATCCAGACGGGTAATATCCGAACCCGAATGAATATCCAAAGATAACCGAATTTATGTATATTCAACCTTATATTTCTAGTTTATTTCTCTAATTTTCTTTAAAATATTTATATTGATGCTACCCATACTTTAAGATTATATAATATATATAAAATTACGACAAAATGATTTTCTACTCACTTAAAATGTATGTCAAACTTTTTGTTGCATGCATTAATAAAAGTTACATCCAAATTTTTTTTAAAAATAACCAAGTTAGTGGCTTTTTATTTTTAAAATGTTATTTCCAAATTTTAATCATTTCATCTAAAAAAATCAGTGAAAGTTATATTTAAAATACAAGAAACTTCTTGAGAAATGAAGAATTTAATTCTTTTTCTCAAAATCCAAATATCCAAACCCGATCCGAAGTAAGGAAATATTCGAACGGGTTCTATACTCCTATACTGAAATACCATAAACCCCGAAATACCCAACCTAAACTCGAACGGATATCCGAATGTCCAACCATAGTTCTAATACCAGCTCCTCAAACATGATAAAACTAAGTAGATTAATGCGGTCCATATTGAATGACCGATTCCTTATTGACTAATGCTACCAGCTCGGCGGGGGGATAAACCTTTCCCCGTAGAGAGAATGTGAATGTTCCGGTGGCCACGCGCCGTGTATATCTGGGTTGGCAGCGGATTCGAACACGGATCTCTTAGAGATCCACGGGACGCCTTATGCCACCCGACGCGTGGTTGCCAGATTAAAACCATATCAAGATATAATCGAACAAGAAGATACAAAGAAGCGACTGTAAGTACCTCTTATGAAGGACTCCACTGTCTCTGCACATTTTCTGAACGACTTCAATTCGGTTTATTGTATTTACAGAATATGGATCATTCTTGTCAACCTATATGGCTTACAGTTATTGATATCCATATAACTTTGTCGTCTAATAATATTTCATATAGACAAAGGAAATAACAAACGAGGAACTACTGACATACCTTTGTTTTCAGCAAGCAAGAAAAATCATAGAACGCACCGTAGACATCAGCCATTGTCTTTGTGCGATCCACAATTTTAGCAGTTAGACCTAAACAGTGGAAAGTTTGTTCAACATATTGGTTTTCAGTTGGAAATATTTTGTTACTTTCTCACACTCAAGATAAACATTTTACCTAGCCTCATTTTGACAACGCCTTCGAATACTTGTGCATTGTTATAGCATAATGCAAGTGCTCCAATCGCCATGATCTGATCGAGGAAATAAAAAAATATTACTTTCAACTAAAACATTCTCCATCAATTGCAGGGGAAGTTGAAGAGATGAACTTAAAAGAAAATTTTATAGCTGATAAGAAAACTAAGAACACTTGTGATATCTATTTCTCTAACCTGAGGAATGGCACATAACCGAAATACGGCAGGATCACGCAATGCATCCATGTACTTCAAGCAATCTTCAACATGCACCAAGGCATTGGTGACCATCTCATTCAAGCATTGCACTGCCTTGCTTGAGTTCTCCTCGTATTGTAATTCCTACAACATTGTTTGTTTGTTCACAGAAAAGTAAGAAGAGAGATTTATTCAAAAATGGTCCTACTTCTAGATGACAGAGCTTGAGATAGTGTGTATGCACCTCAGGCTTGTGAACATATTTGCCCCAAATCTCACGAGGCCAAAACATGCGTGGCTTTGGTATTTCATTAATGTCTTCAAAATAGTCTCTGATAACGTGGGCTTTCTACATATATATAAAAATAGACCAACAATATAAGATATTCGACACCAGAAACGGTAAACCGATATGAAGAAGAAATGTTGTACATTGCCATAAAAGATTGTCGTACATGTAAGAATAAACCCATTGAATTAGCTAGCTTCTCCCAGTCTGGAGTCAATACTTCTAAGTGCGAAGCGAGGAAGTGTTTTGAGAGGCCTAAACCAACAAGTCCAGCAACATAGTGGCAGTATTCATCAAAGTCATCGACAGTTTCTACCTGTTTTATAACAAGGAAAGCTCATCTCAACCAATATATCATCTTTAAAATAATAGAAGAGGATGGAGGTAAGAAAAGGTTGAGATATGGATCATAAATGAGAGACTCCTAAAAGTACTTGAGAAACTTTTTTGTAGGCGTCATTATAAGTAAAAATACTTGAGAAACTTTTTTGCAGGTCAGCAGGTGTTATTATCTCATTGGTTTGCTTTTATTTTACTTTTAAAATTTTGTTTACATTACTAGAAAATGGTAATAAAATGTAATGTTAGATATTCATGGTAGACTAGATATCTTACTATTAGTCATGCTCTAAGAGTACTCTCACCTTCTCCTGCGAATATCTCTTTTAGAGAATCTAATCCGAAAAATATATTTATTATTTTAGTAAGCTTTTAGTTAAATAATTACACTCTAAAGTTAATAAAAAGTAAAATTGATATAAAGTGGACATGTGTACTAAAAATAACTAAATATTTTGACAGTATCTGAGACGTCCTTTTTGAAATGTTTCTGCAAAAAGATTCCCTTCTATTTTTTTTTTGAGAAAGGGCTTAAAAAGATTCCCTTCTTTCTTTTACTTTTTTAACATTATTTTTTCTCTAAGATATTGGAGTAAGAGCTCATGTTGGACATGGAGCAGTTCCAATAGCAGGTTCTAAGTAAGTATCTAGAAATTTTTTTTTAAAAAAATTAAAAATGAAGAAAACTGAAAAAAAACAATTAAAAAAATTTTCAAATGAGGAATTTCTAAGACCTCATGAGGTATTTTTATTGGCATGTGTTAGCTTCTATCTCGTTTGATTTTAAAAGGAAGCATGTTTTAGTTTAACAAAAAAAAAATTATAATAATAGTTTTAGTTTGTTGAGACCATAATTATTGCAGGTCTCTTAGGGATCCTAAGGATCTTTTACTGAAAATAAGAGATAATCTTTCAAATTTAAACTAAAAAAAATATTAAGAGACGTCTCTTATTTTTTTTTTAGTTTAAAGTTAAGAGACTATCTCTTATTTTCACTAAAGACCCTCTTTAAAAGATCTGTAATAATTATGCCCAGAAAACTCCACTAAAAAAACTAGCTTTGAAGGTGTCTGTCAAAGGCCATTCATATTTAGTAAGATTCTCACAAATCAAAAAAAAATTATCAAAAAGAGGAGAGAGACAAAGACCATCTGTCAAAGAAAAGATTTTGTATGTTATAAATCATATGGTGGACGGCCCATAACCACATGAGGAAGGAAGAGACGGCCCATATTATGTTTTCTATTTACTTATCTACTTTGTACTTTTACATATTTGTATTTACCTTTTCCTAGTTAGACTAGGAATTGTTAGTTTTCTATTTATCTTATGACGGTCTAAACCTTGTATATATATCGAGCTTTTATGCTGTGGAATAAGATAAGTTTTCTCACTGATTCACAACACGTTATCAGCACGAGTTGTTCTCTAAAAACCCTAGCTAAAAATCGACCACCTCTAAACCCTAATCAAGCCGCCAACTACTTTCTCATAAACCTTAATCCTAATTTCCTTTTCTGGTTCGAGATCATCCCATAAACCCTAGATCGATCAACGTACCACCACGCGCATCGATCGATATTGGTTCAACCGACATAGATCAAGATCCATCCGAGCAGTTCCAATCCGACCAAGGAGCTTCGTTCTTGCGGCCGGTACCAGCTCGTGATCTCCTTCTCTTTGGTGGTCCGGTTTTCAACCCTTCAAATCTAAAGGTAATTAAAATTCTAAACCCTAAAACCCATAAAACGAATTGGTTGTTTTGAGAAAGTTTAAACCCTAAAATTTGAAATCTCTAATGTTGAAAGCCCTAAGATAATAGATCCCAAAACCCTTCTTGAGTAAATCGGAGCTCTCAAGTCCGATAGAGATTGTTTTAAACAATTAAACTCAAAACCCTAAAAAGTTTTGAATCTCAAAATCCTATGATCATCCTAAATCTTATGATCATATCGTGTCCCTTAAACCCCTTTGATCTTAATGATCAAATCGAAAACCCTAGAAATCGATCACCCCCTTTTTCCTGGCCGATTTCATAAACCCTAAAAATTAAACCGAATCTATTTAAATTGATTGACTGCTTGCTTGATTTTAATTGGGGTTAAAAGTTTGGACTTCTCTGTCTCAAATATCGATCAACATGCCATTGCACGTGTCGATCAATGATGTCTCGTGTCGATTGATTATTAATTATAAAATCCTGATAATGATTGTTTGATTATTTAAATCCGAATTTTGAATCACCTAGAAACAAATTGTTTGGATCTCATCCGAATTTTGTTGTTTGAATTAACTAAAAAATTGTTTGTGGTTTCTTGTTTCATAAATTGCTTAGAAACTGTGATTGCTAAGGTGTTTTAAAATCCGGTTGCATTGAAAATCATATAGAATCCGATTGTCCATATCAGTAGTCGTGTGGCTTATATTGCATTCATGTTTGATCAATAGGTCGATCGATCGACCTGCCATTGCACGTATCGATCGATGATGCCTCGCGTCTATCGATCGAAGACTCTATAGGAGTATCGATCGATGCGCCTCTAGCAAGCATTAGGATTGATGATTCATTATAGCCGTGTGGCTTCATCCAGTATGGTCGTGTGACCTAATGCATTATAACCTTGATCATATTGTTTGCATAATATATACTTGTTAGAAATTTTTTCTGATGCGTGTGCCATAGAGTATTGATATAAAGATATAAAATTTCTAAAAGTATATATATATATGTTTGATTTCAGATGTCGAAAATCAATAACCTGGATTTTGCTGCCCTAAATGTCTCTGGAGACAATTACTTACAATGGGCTCTTGATACAAAGATCATACTAAAATCCAAGGGTCTCGGTGATTGTATTACCGAGAATAACAGTGCCAACGAAAAAGATCGTTATGGGGCAATATTAATGCTTCGCCATCATCTGATTGAGAGTCTCAAAAATCAGTACTTAACCATTGAGAATCCTCTAAACCTTTGGAATGCATTGAAACAGAGATATGGTCATCAAAAGACGATCCTGTTACCAAAGGCTAGACACGAATGGAAAAACCTCAGGATCCAAGACTTTAAGTCTGTGGATCAATACAACTCAGCAATGTTTAAGATCGTTTCTAAACTTAAACTGTGTGGTGAGGATATAACAGAGGAAGATATGCTTGAAAAGACTTTCTCTACCTTCCACACAAGCAATGTGTTGCTTCAACAACAGTACCGTGCAAAAGAATTTAAGACTTATGCAAGCTTGATTTCATGCTTATTACTTGTTGAGCAAAATAATGAGTTACTGATGATGAACAGTGAGATGAGACCTCCAGGATCCACACCATTACCAGAAGTCCATGCGGCCACTGAGGTTGATAAAGAGGCTAACCACGTCCATCATGGTAAACCACACGGTCGAGGCCGTGGTGGATGGAGAGGACGTGGCCGTGGTCAATACAATTCATATGACCGCGGGAGAAGTAATCAATATGGTCGAGACCAAAGTAGAGACTGTGGCTCGTTTGGCCGAGGACATGGTCGTGGTCGTGGGAATTCTTTCAAACCCCAGCACTCGACCAACTCAACAAAATCAGTATGCCATAGGTGTGGAATGAGCAACCATTGGGCAAAGACTTGTAGGACTCCCAAGTATCTAGTTGAGCTATACACAGAAAGTATAAAATGGAAGAATCCCGAAGCCCACATGGTGATCCATGATGATGAGAACAATTTTGATCATGAAAAAGATGATCTTATGGAGTACGAAACTTCAGATATTCTAAAAGATTGATTTCGACATTTGTGTGTTCCTTGATTGTTCTTTGCTTTAATATTTTGTTTTGGTGTTTTTCATTTCTATGTTGTCATTTCTTTGAAACTATATTATTAAAACTTAATAATAAATTAATGAATGACTATCATATTGAAACTAAGGGCTAAGGAGACAAAGAATTCCTTCAAATCTATGAGATCGCCCAAGGCCATAAGAAAGTCTTAGAATCCATACTTGCACTCTCTACTGGTCTTTACCATGCTAGAGTCAGTATGATTGAGGCCAATGCCACATTTAACAAAACAGTCATCGAAAATTTCACTTTATGGCATGACCGGCTGGGTCATCCCGGGTCAACTATGATGCGTAAATTGATTGATAATACCAGCGGCCATTCACTAAAAGAAAAACGAGTTATCCCTAAAAACTTAATGTGTACTGCTTGTTCACAAGGGAAACTCCTGTAAAGCCATCACCTATTAAGGTGACAAAGAAAAATATTAATTTTCTGGAAAGAATACAAAGAGACATTTGTGGACCAATACACCCATATTGTGGAACATTCAGATATTTTATGGTCCTTAATGATGCATCGACGAGATGGTCGCATGTCTGTCTCCTTTCGACCCGCAACTTGGCATTTCCAAGATTGCCAGCTCAGATAATAAGATTACGAGCTCACTTTCCAGATTTTCCTTTGAAGACTATACGTCTTGATAATTCTAGTGAATTTACGTCCCAGACGTATAATGATTACTGTATGTCCATGGGGGTAACAGTGGAATACTCCGTGGCACATGTACATACACAAAATGGCTTAGCTAAATCATTTATAAAACGTATACAACTGATTGCCCGACCATTACTCATGAGGTCGAGGCTGCCGGTTTCAGCATGGGGACATGCGGTCCTTCATGCGGCCGAGCTTATACGCATCAGGCCATCTAGTGAACACAAATATTCCCCATCCCAATTACTAACGGGTCATGAGCCAGACGTCTCCCATCTAAAAACCTTTGGCTGTGCGGTTTATGTTCCGATTGCTCCACCACAGAGAATATAGATGGGACCACACAGTCGGATGGGAATATATGTTGGATTTGATTCCCCCACAATTATAAAATACCTTGAGCCAACTACGGGTGATTTATTTAAGACCCAGGTATGCGGATTGTCATTTTAATGAATCCGAACTTCCAGCATTAGGGGGAGATAATAAGCTGGTAAAAGAAATATCACGGAATCAGACATCCATAAATTGGCAAGATCCTCGGACTCAAGTGTGTGATCTTGAGGTCCAGAAAATAATACATTTGCAAAAGTTAGCTAATTAATTGCCAGATTCCTTTGCTGACCCGAAAAGAGTGACTAAGTCACATGTACCAGCTATTAATGCACCAGTTCGGATTGATGTTCAAGAGGGACACAATCAAGTTGCTTCAGATTCCAAAACACGTTTAAAAAATGGTTGACCAATTGGTTCCATAGATAAGAAACCTCGAAAAACAAAGAAAGATGATATATACGAGGTTGGAACCCCATACAAGGAAGTGGCCGATCTTACCCGAGATGAGAGCGTACATAAATCCATAGAAATGGATATTGGTCTGGACGTACCAAGCAGTGATCCTCAGGACGCCGGGGTTCATGGTACTGATGGTCCAGACAATAATGAGATCTCAATAAATTATGTCCTGTCTGGAAAACAATGGAATAGAAAAGATGTCGACATCACAGATATATTTGCTTATGAGGTAGCACTCGAAATAATGGATAATGAGGATCAAGAACCCACGTCTATATATGAATGCATGCAAAGAAAAGATTGGCTTAAGTGGAAAGAAGCCATAAACGTGGAGTTAAACTCTTTAAAGAAGAGAGGTGTTTTCGGTCCAATAATCCGAACACCAAATGATATAAAACCAGTGGGATACAAATGGGTCTTTGTGAGGAAGAGAAATGAGAATGGTGAATTCGTGAGGTATAAACCCGAATTGTTGCACAAGGATTCTCACAGAGACTAGAAATCGATTATGAGGAAACATTTTCCCCTGTAGTGGATGCAACCACTTTTAGATTCCTAATAAGTCTGGCCATAAGAGAAAATATAGATATGAGATTGATGGATGTCGTTACATCATATCTATATGGCCCACTGGTTAATTAAATCTATATGAAATTCCCAGAGGGTATTGAATTGAAAAATAAAGAGAGCTCTCGTGAACAACACTGCATAAAGTTGAATAAATCACTTTATGGACTGAAACAATCTGGCCAGATGTGGTACAACAGATTAAATGAGTACCTAGTTAAAGAAGGATACATAAATGATCCTATCGGTCCATGCATTTTCATAAAGAAAATTGAAAATAAGGGCTTTGTGATTATAGCAATGTATGTTGATGATTTAAACATCATTGGAACCTCTGGAGAGATTTCCCAAACAGTCGAATATCTAAAGAGAGAATTCGAAATGAAAGACCTAGGCAAAACAAAATTCTGTTTGGGATTACAGCTTGAGTACATAAATGATGGAATCCTTGTGCATCAAATGGCATATACAGAAAAGGTACTCAAGAGATTTAATATGTCCGAGTCTCACCCTTTGTCCAACCCTATGGTCGTGAGATCTCTGAACTTGGACACGGATCCATTTCGTCCCAAGGAGGACGGTGAGGATATCCTTGGTCCCGAAGTGCCGTATCTCAGTGCCATATGAGCATTGATGTATTTAGAAACTCACACACAGCCTGATATATGCTTTGCCGTGAACCTACTTTCTAGGTTTAGCTCCTGTCTGACCAAAAGACATTGGGACGAGATAAAACATGTTCTTCGTTACCTACAAGGAACGAAAGATTTGAGTATGTTTTATACCAACAAAAACAAAGATGGTTTAGTTGGATTTGCTGATGTTGGATACCTTTCGGATCCACGCAATTCTAGATCTCAGACAGGCTATGTGTTTACACATGGTGGAACGGCCATTTCATGGCGTTCAATGAAGCAGACAATTGTGGCGACTTCCTCAAATCATTCGGAAATATTGGCCATACATGAGGCCAGCCGTGAGTGTGTCTGGTTGAGGTCGATGACCCAACATATACGATCAGATTGTGGGATGACAGAAGACAAGGGTCCAACTGTGATGTATGAGGATAATGCAGCATGTATTGCTCAACTCAAAGATGAATACATCAAAGGGGACAGGACGAAACACATCCTGCCCAAATTCTTTTCTACACACGAGATGCAGAAGGCTGGTGTGGTCCAAGTGGTACAGGTCCGATCAGTGACAATTCAGCCGACCTGTTCACTAAGGCCTTACCAACCGCGACGTTGAAGAAGCTCATACATCAGCTTGGGATGCGTCGACTGAAAGACCTTCAGTGATACATTCATCAGGGGGAGTAGTGTGTGTTGTACTCTTTTTCCTTCACCATGGTTTTGTCCCACTGGGTTTTCCTGGTAAGGTTTTAATGAGGCAACATTAAGCATACTACGAACCCTGAACGGTTATGGCGTCTAAGGGGAGTGTTATAAATCATATGGTGGACGGCCCATAACCACATAGGAAGGAAGAAACGGCCCATACTATGTTTTCCTTTTACTTATCTACTTTGTACTTTTACATATTTGTATTTACCTTTTCCTAGTTAGACTGGGAATTGTTAGTTTTCTATTTATCTTATGACGGTCTATTTATGACGGTATAAACTTTGTATATATATGGAGCTTTTAGGCTATGGAATAAGATAAATTTTCTCACTGATTCAGAACATAGTAGACTTTTTCCTGTAATTAGAATGACATATTATATTAATATTATACGTTAAATATACTCTGGTGGGAAAATATGCAATGTTAATGTTCTAAAACCCCAGATTAAAGTATGCTAGAATTGTAAGAAACTTGCTATCTATCAATTTTTATTGGTTATTATTTTTTAAATATTAAATTTTGTTTTGTTTCTACTAATGTTGATGTCCTAACCAAGTGATGATTATATGTCTAAATTTTAAAATGATGGACCTGTAATTTTCGTAACTGCATTATCTCAAGTCAGCTTGACACCACATTTAAAAAAAATGCATTGCATCACCAACCTCCTTGCAAATGAACTTGGCCATTCCTACACCCATTCTTTTACTAGTATCCACGACAGCCTCTTGGTACCTTTGCATAAGTAAGGAAATCAATTAAAGTGTAAAATTTTTTAAAAAATTACAAGAGTGTAACTATATGAGCTCTAAAGTTTCAAAAAGGAACAGAACAGCATAGGAAAAAAACATATATTGGAACAAACCCTTTTTCAAGTTCCATAAAAGCTGCAGAGACATGGTGAAATTGGTCCATTAAAACCTTGTACTCATCCGTACCACCTATGGTGAATAAGTAAAGAAGTAACTAAACACTCAATTATATGTTTACGGCATATGAAAGATCAAAGATTCAAAGAAACTGCTCAGGAGACTTGCATGAAAAATGCCAGTGACGTTCATATATGTGACGATGGAAAGCTATTAGAACTGGAAGCTTAACGTCAGTTGGTATGCTTGTGTCGTCCTCTGTATTACAAAAAAAAAAGCATAGCACGCCATCCAAGTTTTAAATGGTTTTAACATGGATGACATTTTTATCTAAAAGAACACAAGATTTGTAGATTTGGAGAAGTATCATCTAGTTAAGAGACCCTAACCGATGGTATCAAGAGCTCGGAGAATCAAGTAGAATACACATATCTACAGAAAGAAAAGAAAAAGATAAGAAATTTGAGTGAGAATCAAATAAAAATAACATTTTAGCAATCAATTTTAATTTTCCAAGAATCAATAATCACTCATACCAACACAAGCATGTATAAATATAGTGTTGAGAGACAACGATGGGGGAGAAAACGTACTGCATCTCGAAGCTCGGGACCTAGTTGCTGAATGAGGAGAAAAAAGCTTTTAGTAACCTTGCCGAGCGTCGAGTAGCAAAACACCCAGTGTGGTTCAGGTGGGATCTGCTTCTTAGCTTTCTTTATTGCCATATGTAGCTTCAGAAGAGGGAATATTTCATCTGGTTTTACCAAAATCTCACCCAATATCCCCATGTTTTTTTTGTAATGGAACAGGATGGAGAATCAGTCCCAGCAAGGCAAACAATCTTAAATCAAAGAAAGACCCCTTTGCGAAGCTATTGTGAAAAGAGGATAATATGATCACCTGATTTTTATTGGGATCAGACATCTCATCTACTATTTTAAAACCTCCCCGCCGACAACATGGCTCATTAAAAAAACAAGGAGAAGACAGCTATATTAATTACTATTCATGTTATCTTTATTTTCAAAAATTTGCAGCCTTGAAAACATGAACGAATAATAAAATAGATAAAGGGTTTTTTTGCAAAATTGATTAATAGCTCAAAGTCAAACACGAAATTAATCTCATTTTTTTTGGAATTTTTTTTCCATATCCATCCCACAAGTTCAGATTATTCACGAAAATACCATTATTTTTTTTTCTTACGAAAATGGCATTTTTACTCTTTCAGCCTCATCATCTTCAAGTATTTACAAGATTGTCATTACCTTCAATACACAAACCAATTTGAAACTCTTAATGCACCTAAAATCGATTTACACTTCTTCTTTCTCAATTCTTATGAACTAAAAACAACATCTCTTTCACTTTCTCTCCACACTCATAAAAAAAACCCAAGATTTGATTCTAATTTTTTTATGGTTCATAGAGCCATTGAAGCTTAGGTTTCTTGGTGGATCACTTTTGTTTGAGATTCTGGGTGCTTGGAGAAGACTTCTGTGTGCTAAACAAGTTATCTCACTGGTTGAAACTATGAAACCGAGATTTTTTTCAGATCTGTTCGTCCAGACGACTTCCAAGTAAGTTATCTGACTATAGACGACTTACTTGGAAGTCATCTAGTCAATGCAGAGACTAGTTTTGAAATTGACTTTTAATTTTTTTAGATGATTTACATGTAAATCGGCCAACTTTGTTTAATTAAAAAAAACTCGAGACGATTTACATGTAAGTTGTCCAGGAAAAATCAAATTTCTGACACATTCCGGTCAAATGCAAACTAACCCATTTTCCCTTGACGACTTACATGTAAGTTGTCTCGAGTTTTTTTTTATCAAACAAAGGTGGACGACTTACATGTAAGTCGTCTAGGTTAAAAATCAATTGCAAAACTAACCTAAATTGACGACTTCCTAGAAGTCTCCAGACGACCTCCGTGGAAGTCGTCTGCATCAATGTTTAATAAACTTTCATTTTCTCTAAACCTATAAAGACTTTTTAATATATTTTTGTTAATTCATGTATATTAGTCAATATTAAAGCTACTGAATGAAATTTATAACTTAACTGGTGATATTTATGAGGTTACCAACATTCATGTTAATTAAAGTTTCTAACTGATCCGAGAAGACTTCCGTGAAAGTCTTCTACTTTAGTTTTTAAGTCTTCTACGCTAGTTTTTGAATAACTTATATTTTTAAGAGTGTTAAATAACTTCAAGATATGTAAAACTCATATTTTCAAAATATGTTTTCTCCCTTAGTTTTACTAAATCTGACTAATTTTTTCATCACAAACTTGTAAAACATGTGATATGCTTTGACTAGTTACTATTGTTTGTGTCCATCTCTTAAGTATTATTGTTATAGACACCGATGATGATTATTGTTATGAGTTGGAAGAAGAGTTAAAATGCTTCTTAAAATATTGTATCAATACGAGGCTACCAACATTCTTGTTTATTAAGATGAGAAGAAGGCCATTGGAGTTTATTATTGCATATGGAAGATCCAAAGATGAGAAAAAGGCTATTAAAGTCTATTATTTCATTGATTTGTAAATGTGTAAACACATTGTTAGCACATATATTACATCTTGGGAAATATTATTACTTATTTTACAAAAAACTCACAACTAAAGGAGTACACATGCAAATCACAAAACATATCACAAACAAAACTATTATAGATCATTCCTCTACAAAGACAAGCTTGAACTCTACTCAATATGGAAGAAGACTTCGTGAGAAGACTTCCAGGAAGTCCAAACGACTAACAGGTAAGTCGTCCCAGAAGTCCTCCGAATCTGAAAAAGATGCATATCAAACCCAGATCTGAAAAACCTGCATATCAAAAAACGTTCAAATGACTTAAAAATAGAAAAATGAGTGGAAGATTAGATAGATATACTTTATAGAACACACAACATACATATCCAAGTGGAAGATGAGAACCATCTGATTAAAAACCTGCAAAAAAAGATAGATTAGTGAGAAGGACATGAGACAAAACTGAAAAATTCATATAAAGTTTGGTGTTTTCAAATCAAAGAGATTAAAGTGGGTTTGGAGAGTTTTAGTTTGGGAAAAAGGTAAGAACTTTATGCGACAGAAAATTACCAAATGAAGAAAAATAAAACATAAAAACTTACCAAAACGTTCAGATCTGTTATGAAAGGGAGAGACATGGGAGAAGACTCCGTCAGAAGACTTCTGGAAGTCTTCTGGAAAACTTTCTGAAAGTCTTCTAGCGCATTATATTTTAGACGACTAACAGGTAAGTCGTCCCAGAAGTCTTCCAGATCTGAAAAACCTGCATATCCAAATTCAGATCAGAAAAACCTGCATATCCAAAAATGTTCAAATTGCTTAAAAACAGAGAAAATGAGTGGAAGATTAGATAAATCTACCTTTATAGAACACTCTACCTTTATAGAACACACAAAAATACATATTTAAAATTAATAGATCTACTTTTAAATGAGTGGAAGATGAGAACCATGTGATGAAAAACCTGCAAAAATAAGATAAATTAGTGAGAAAGACATGAGACAAAAATAGTAAATTGATATAAAGTTTGGTGTTTATAAGTTCAAAGAGATTAGAGAGAGGTTAGAGAGTCCTAGAATGATGAACATTACATTTTTGTTACAGACATTTGAGAGGAGGAGAGAGAATGTGTAAATGTTTCTTTATATAGGGAGACAAAAAATCAAATTAGGTTAAATATTTTCGATTCAGACGACTTCCTAGACGACTTACTCGCCCAGAAGACTTTAATAATTTTAGCGGGAAACTAAAATATTTCTAGTGGGAAACTAAAATAGAAGACTTTCGAGACGACGTACAAGTAAGTCGTCTGGTTTAAATTATTTAATCGGGAAAATAAAATTTTCTTAAATTTTAGGCGGGAATATTAGGACGACTTACATGTAAGTCGTTTGATTTAAACTATTCACTAGACGACTTCCCTGTACGTCGTCTAGACCCTAAACATAATCCCTAAACTAAATTAATTAACTAAACACTTCATAAAATCAAATTAAACTTAAAAAGTGTTTGATATACACAGAAATAAACACATATAGGTAAAAAAAAAATTTCATAAAAACATTTCAGCTTTCCAAAATCTAACCCTAAGAATACATACAATACTATAACATATGTTTGCCAAACTATAAACCAAAGAATATCATGATTCACTATTTTCACTTATCTTTTTGAAAACAATTCAATTTAATTATATCTTAATTTATATTACTTAAAATTGTTTATAATTACATGATTTTAGTTTTTCACTTATCAAAATATTTTTTACAAAATTTATAAATTATTTTTTAGATAGACTACACTAGACAACGTATCTGTAAATCGTCAGTATCTCAGAAGACTCAGAAGATTTATCGAGGGAGTTCTGGTTTTTTGTTTGGTCACAAGAGGTTAACTGTAATTTCACAAGGCTTTTAAGTTAGTTTTGAATTTGATTTAAGTTTGGATATAGTTTTGCAATCAAAATTAAGTTTTGAGTCATATTTGGTAAAAACCTCGTAGATAAATTCCAGTTGGAAGTAATAAATTTCCACATGGTGATCAAATTAATTCAATAAACTATTAATGAAGTCTTCATCGTTATTAATTAGTTAGCTAAAAACGGAGGTACCTGTGATGCGATCTGGACCTGCCAAAGTGGAGTAATCAATCATGTTATTGCTTCTGAAGCTATGTCCCTTATATACACTACAAAGGAGATCGTGATGATCAATCAATCCCCAGAAACCAGGGATTATTCCGTATACATTATTTGAGAAGTGAGTTGACAAATGTCATCTTTATAATTAGTTTCATGAAAAAAATATGACATAGCTACTACATTTTATGACATGGATTATAAATAAACATAACATAGACAATTACATTAATTTTTAATTTATATTTTTGCTAAACCTTTTATAATATGATAATAACATATACATTACATTTAATATTGATTTATATTTTTGATATTTTTTTAAAAATATGGTAATGATTTATATTTTTTTGTCAACAATAATAACTCATACATCATCATTAATAAATATATTCAAATATAAAATTATAAATTTCGAAAATTGTATAATCTATTTTATAATTATGAAATTTTCATGAATAAATTTTCTACGATTATTTTTTAAATTATAAATTTTAATCGTAAAATCATTATTTACTTTTGTATATCTAAAATTTTATAAATACTGAAATTTTAATTTTTGATAATTATAAATTTTTTATATCAATATCTTTTTATTAATTTTATGCAAGTTTATTTTAATAAAAGAAAAGGATAAAATCTATCTAAGATTATAATTTTAAATATAAACATATATATATATATATATATTCTGAAATATGGTTTAAAATAAAAAAAAAACTGAATTTTATGTTTAATTAAGTTAAATTTATATTAAAATATTGGTAAAAAAAATAATAAAATTACAATATTATAAATTTTTCTTTTTAAATATAATTTAAATTTAAAATTTATTACTGCACATGGTGCGGAAAACACCTAGTATAGATGTATTTTTCTAAAGTGTTATGTACTACTTCGTGAAATAATAGAAGAAGTAATTTAAAACGTATGTCAGGAATTTGAGTTGTGAAGTTGCTCACAAAAAGTTTGTCTGTTGTGATTGCATGTCTAAGTGGAGCTTAGAAAAGTAAAAGTTGAAAACAAATTAATGTTTTCAATTAAGCAAAAGAGTTTTGCTTGAAAAGGACGTTTACCTTAACAAGAAAAGAAAATTTTGCTTAAATGAAAAAGGAAATTCATTAAAGTCTATTTAGAAGAACTTAGAGAGGAAGTTTATGGTTTATTATACAGTATAAGGACGGATATAAGAAGAGAAAAACTCAGAGACTAAATTGAGAGAGTGTTTTCATTGTGAGTTTTCGTTGTGTGATTGTTGAGTATTCACGATAGTGTTGACTTAGTATATGACGAATGTTACGTTGTCTTAGTTTTGTGACGTTGGTGTTGACGTTGCATATGGCGAGTTGTCCGTATGTTGTGGTGATCAAGCGTGGCATTGATGTTGAGATGCTTGTTGGTATCATTGGCGTGCATTAGAGACATACTCAGTGACGTACTTGGTGAAGTATTTGCTGACGTACTTTTTGAGATTTGAAGTTTGAAGTCCAAACTCAGAGGGATGTATCTCAGGGTTATGTTAGCCTGATAAAGTGTGAATTCTGAAGGAGTTTAGCTCAAGATAGTTAGTCTTAAAGAGTTCATGCTATACAAGAGAGAGGTGATTCAAGAGAATTCTACTTGTATTACGTGTTTGCGAATTGGTTGTAATTTGCTTTCTCATTTTAGTGAATTTAAAATCTGGACGAGGTTGTGACCCCGTGCTTTTCTCTCTCACGAAGACCAGCGGCGACAACTTTCAAAAACAAAACCCTAACTCCGGCCAGCCGCCGTGGCTGTGCCGGAGGCAACCCCTCTTTTCCCTTAATCTCTTTTTTCCTTTGCTCTCCTCCTCCTCGATTAACCTTTGTCAATATGCAACCTTCTCTGAGCCTGTTCGAGCCCTTGCGTAGGTGAGCTGTTCGACGGCGACGATTTCGGCGTCCTTTGGAGAGGCGGCGAGACACTCGGTGCGTGGATGGAGAGGAGAGTCGGCTTTTAGGTCCAACGAGTTTGCTGGATCTGGTTTTCAACTTTTCGATCCCGTCAAGAGAGTCATGGTAGCGGCACGTGGAACAGTCGGACGACTTCTCTACCCCAGATCTACTTCCAGTTGTGGTGGTGAACGGGATGGAGGAGAAGAATGAAAGGCGGTGGATGGAGGATTGCCCTCCGGTTCTCGGAGACATCACATTCCAAGATTCAAACCAAAGGAGTAATCAACCGGAGGAGGGGTCTTGGCCGGTGAAACGTGGCGGAGTTCTACTTCCCTGCACCGGAGTCGGGACTGAGTTTTGACCCGGTGGTATGAGTTTCGTGCTTCCTTAAGCTGCGATTTGAGGTACTGGTTTCATGTCAGCTGTTACCAAGGACCGCCTTTCAGTCCGGAAGTTGCTGTCCGGTTTCAGGCTAAGGAGCGAGGCAGTGATGGATGACGGGAATGTGTTGAGGTCGGAAAGGGCCTTAGGGTGTTGTGGCGGTTGGTACACGAACTGAATTGGGATCATGAGGAGATCAATTGCTTGTTCCTTTAGTTAGAATCCGATTTTGATCATGGTCTGTTTGTTTTATCACTGCTTTCGTCTCGTATGGTCTAATTAGGGGTTTAAGAAACAGTTTCTCTCGAGTCGTGAGGGAAATTTGTTTCATTGTGGTGAAAAATACACCGATGAATAGATTGGATAGTCTAGGATCCGACTCAGTGTTCTTAGGCGTTACTAGATCCCATCGGTTGTATGTTGGGTTTAAAATCTATTGAGGTTATAATCCTGTATTCACACATTTGGATAATGAAAAGTTGTTGTTGAGACAAAAAAAAAAAAATCTGGACGAGGTTCTGAGAAGTAGGAAATGAACCTCGTTAACAAACTTTGTGTCTTGTTTACTTTCTGCTCTATATTTCTCGTTTCATCCGCACTTACATATGATATCAGAGCGGGTTCTCGATAGAGATTTAGTCTAGATTCGAGTAGATCAAAGGTGAGGACATGAACTGCATCAAGAAGTACAATGGAGTTTAAATCAAGATTGATGGAGAGTATTAAGAAGAGTTCTTCATGGAATGCACGAAACTAATCTTCTACTCGGTTCATGGCTGAGGAATACATGAAAGAGAATGGAACAAGAGGAAAGTTGGGTAATTCTTCAAATGCTTTGAATGTAAAGGTTTTGGGCATGTATGTGTTGAATGTGCAAACTTGCATAAGCAGAAGAATAACACAATCATCAAGTGAATCTGGAGCTAATTCAAGTGACAATGATTTACAGAAGAGTGTAGTGGCATTCACAACTTTAAAGTATAAATCTGGAATAAAATCTTCGGTAGGATATGTGTCAGGGTCTGCATCAAAGTATGTGTTAAAGTCTATACGTGGAGGTGATGATGTTGCAGTGATGTTGATGCTGAAAATTTTGAGGATGTATATCTTTTTAAGAACTATGAAACTTTGTATGAGCATTGGCTCAAGTTGGTTGATGATAATTCAATGTTCGCTACAGAGGAATTCAAAGAGGCTCAAAAAAGTGAAGCACTGAAATATGCTTCAGTGAAAGAAGAAGATGCAAAACAAACTAGAAATCAACTAAAGAAACTCAGAAAGATTTGTGGATGCTTAATAATAGCAAAGATCAATTGGATCATCTTCTCAGCAATACACAAAGTGAACGGTGTGGTATTTGATTCAAAGTAGAATCTTCTAAAGCTGGATGTGTTTTTTTTTTTTGTCAGGAGGAGCAATAGAGAATGTAGAGACGTGTGCTACAAAGCCATATTAAGAGTTCGACAGGGACTGCAACAGATGATAAAGTTTCGGCTGTTACAAGAACTGATGTGAAGGCTGTGACAGCTATTGCTACTGCGGCTGCTACATCGACTGCTGCAAGGGCTGCTACATCAACTGCTACAAGAAAAACTCCAAAACTGAAGAGTGCATCATTTTTGAGTTATTAGGCATATTAGGCCAACGTGTTTCAAGCTATTAAGGGATAAGCATGGATGGAGAAAACATATGGTATGAGGTCTCATAATCCAGAATTTATTGTGGAGTTCAAGGTCATGTTCGACGTGGTGGATTTAATTATGGTCAAAGAGATAATCATGGAAGGATAAGGCCCACGGATACGTGGTCTGGAAGATCTGATTATTATGGAGATGGTGGAATGGGATTCTATCCTCAGTATGGAGGATGTCGATCATCTTCATATTAGTTTTTGACCATGATGTGACTCAAAAGGGGAGACTGAAGATGCACTTTCATGCTCGAGTTGTTGAGTTCACATGCATAATCAAGATTTAAAAGACTTTATGGGAAGAAGTCTTCTGTTCTGAAAAATTTAACCTAATTTGATTCTTTTTCTCCTTATATAAAGAAAATTTAGACATTCTCTCTCTCTTCTCTCAAATGGCTGCAGCAAAAAATGTAATATTTTTCACTCAAAAACTCTCCAACCTCTTCCTAACCTCTCTGAACTTGAAAACACCACTTTATATAAGTTTTTCATTTTTGGTCTCAAGTCTTTTTCACTAATTTATCTTGTTTTACAAGTTTTTCATTGCAAGGTTCTCTTTCACTCCTTTAAAAGGTATATCTATACATTTTTGTGGGTTTATATATTAGATTCTAAAACTTTATAGATTCAACCTAATGTGACTCTTTGATTTATCATTTAAGCGTAAAATATTTATTTTTGAAGTTTTTTCTCTGTTTTGAAGTCATTTGGACTTTTTGGAAATGCATGTTTTTCAGATCTATGTCGGAGTTTCAAAGATTTCTCGGAAGACTTCGAGGGAAGTCTAGAAGTCTTCTAATGCATTTTATGCTAGAAAAATTCTTGAACCAAAATTATTTAACCTGCAAAAACAAGATAATTAAGAAGTTTTATGAACCAAAAATATTTAACTAGATTGGAATTTTTGTCTCTTTATATAAGGAAAACTAGATCTTGACCCACGCAACTGCGCAGTTGTTTGATTTCAATTTTATAAATGTAAAAAATCTTGTTTCTACATCTTTAATATCAAGTAGCACATATTTTTAACATTAGCCATATTTTAAAATATTTATATGATTTTCTCAAACACAACAATGTTATAGTTTACATTACTGTAATCTAATCAATTGTTTAAACCATTATTTGTATTTTTAGATTCATATTATATAATTATTTCGTTGGAATAGCATTTAATTTTTAGACGATTTAATATATATGCAAAATTTAATTGATTTGGTATCTATTTTGTATTTAACTCATATATTGTTCAACTATCATTTCTAAAAGTATAAGTAATAAAATAATTTATGAATTTAGTAATTTATTTTCATTTTGTGATAATTTATTAACTTTACAGTATTTAAATACATCATTTGATGAATAAATCGTTTAGTATTTTAGATATTTCGGAAGTTGTTCAGGTTAATCTATATTCAAGTCATATATAATGGAGGGTTTGGAGTTGTTATGGTATGGAAAATCTAACTTTATTTCGTGTATTAGGATTTTTTAAAAATGAAAATATAGAAACTAAAGAGGCTTTTATGATATTTTAATATTGGGCTGGACAAAAAAATCCGGATTTGAAAAACGAACCAAACCCGATCCAAAAAAGTAGTACCGAACCCGAATCAAAATTCGTTAAATATCAGAATTGATTCAAAATTTTGGTATTTATAGAACCGAAACCAAATCCACCCCGAACCGAAATATTTTTGGTACCCAAATGTATCTGAAATAGATTTATATATCAAATATATTAATTACTTTTAGATTTAACGTATATTAAAAAATCCAAAATATATAAAATACTTTTAAGTTTTCCAAAATACTTAAAAATATATACAAATAGTCAAAAATAAATGTCTAAAACAGCTAGAGTATACTCAAAACACCAAAAAAACTTTAAACAATCTATTGATTCTCTATCTAAATGTTCAAACCAAACTAATTTATATGTTAAGTTTAGGTATTTTGACATATGTTATTCAAATTTATTTGTAATATATTATTTTATTTATATATTTTGAGAAATTTCAAATATATAATGAATTTAAAATTTTAAAAATAATTTAAATGGGTTATCCGAACCCAAACCGAACCCGCAAAGATCCGAACCAAAATTTAGAAATACCTGAATGGGGCTAAAATCTTTGACCCCGAAAACCCCAAATCCGAATAGACCTGAATCGAACCCGAATGGGTACCCGAACATTCACCCCTATTTTAATATAATGATATTTTATTGGTTAATCATTATATTTTATGGAATATTCTATGTTTCACTGGTATTTTTATGTGAAATATTATTAAAACATTTTAATTGTAAATTTATTCTAAACAATAAATTTTAGTTTTTGCATATAAACATAATTTATGATATTATCAAACAAAATAAATTAATTATATATTTTTTATTAATTTTATAAATTACAATTGCAAATGCTCTATTAAAAGCTTCAACATTGAGCAATATGGAGGGTATTAGCACGTGGTAAATGTTTTTTTAACAAATGTGGATTAGATAATAATGAACATAATGTGTATGCTCTGCCAATCAAGACCTTAGATGTTTTAAAGCTGTTATGGGAAATCTAAATTGATTTTGCGTATTTAAATTTTTTAAAAATTTAAAATATGAGACCAAAATGAGAAATTTATGGTATGTTAAGATCATCAAGATTTTTATGCAGAAAGCAATTTAGAATATATTAATAAATAATGCAGTTGTGATAATGGTCTATTTCGAGATTCTCATATTAACTAAAATAATATGGTCTGGTAATCTTGGTCGTAAATGAAGGTTTAGTATGATTTTTCCAATCCATATGTACAATGCATAAAAATACAAAAGTATAATTTGGTTTTGGATCAGGTTAGCAAAGGTTTGGTTTAAACTTAGTATATTTTTAATAAAATGATATTGTACTTATCTACATATGAATCTAGCTATATATGTTTAATTTTAACGATATATTGTATGATAATGTAATCATAATATGGTTTTATACTTTTCCTAAATTTTATACAAATTTTGCATCTGAAGAATCGGTAAGGAATCAAATATTTTGTGTAGTTAAAGTAGGAAACTGAAAATCTTCTAATTTTGATATGTGAATATTTTATTGAGGTTAATAAGAACTAAGTTTATAATAATTATTGTTGAAATATTATTAACATAATAAAATTTACATTTAATAAATTTTCTAGAAATGGTCTAACTTAAAAAATTACACATGAAATGGTCTAACTTATGATATATACATTCTCGCTCTTCCTCTTAAATGGCTGCAACAAAAATGTAATGTTTTCAACTCTAAAACTAACATCTTTGAACTTGAAGGCACCAAACTTTATATCAGTTTTTCATTTGTCTTATGTCCCTTTCACTAATTTATCTTGTTTTTGCAGGTTTTTTGTTATATGGTTTTCATATCCCAACCCTTTAAAGGCAGATCTATAAATTTTGGATATGTATTTTTTGTATGTTTTATATGTTAGATTCTTATAAATTATTGATTCAACCTAATGTAACTGATCTATTTATTATTTAAGTATTAAAAATTATTTTTGAAAATGTTTTCTGTTTTGAAGCGATTTGAACGTTTTTAGAGATATGCAGGTTTTCAGATCTAAGTCGGACTTCGAATTACTTCTCGGAAGACTTCACGAGCATACTTCTTAGAAGACTTCTCGGAAGACTTCAGGAGCAGGCTTCTTGTGTTGAAAACTAAAAAAACTTCTCAAAAGGCTTCGTACGAATTAAGCGGAAATTAAAACTTATAAATTAAATTAGTAAATTTAAGTTCTCTTTATGTTAGGACCCTCTTGTTTTGATAGTTTATATAATATTGTAAATAATAAATCTATTTTATCTCTAATTATGAAAAAAGTTATTTAATGCTTGTTTCATTCATTCAAGTTCTTGTAATCATAAACCATTGTCTTCTTGTAAATATTTTTGTTGAGATTATGGTTGTGAAAATTAAAGGGGAACCTTATAATACTATAACAGTCGAGACAAAGCTCAACATAGCAAACATAAAAATAAGTTACTTAACACTCTTAGAAATACAAGTTACTTAATATATCTTATAGTTACTTAACACTTTGAAAATACAAGTTTTACAAAAACTAATGTAGAAAAATTCACTCGATTAAGTAGGAAAGTAAAGTTTAAGCATGAAACATTAAATTTTAAATGAAAATTAAAATTTTAAATTTCATGAAAATTTAAAAGTATATTTTAAGATCTAAGAGGAGGCATTAAACCACATGACTTGATATTCTTGAAGTTATTTAACACTTTTGTAAATTAGAAAACATATTTTAAAGATACTTAACACTCTTAAAAATACAAACATACAAAAACTAACGTAGAGACTTCTCTAGAAAAGTCTTCTCTCATTAACTAGAAACATTAATAAACATGAATTTTTCTAACCTCGTAATAATCACCAATTAAGTTATGAATTACATTCAAGTCCCAATATTGACTAATATACATGAATTATTAGAAAATTTTAAAAAGTAATATTAAATTTGGAGATAATTAAAATTTAAGAAGACGTCTTCCATTTAGGTACTGTTGCAATTACAAATTTATGAAGGAGGACTTCTTAAGAAGTCTACCTTACAACATACTTCATAAGAAGTTTTCCTTTGTACATATTGGCTTACTTTTGTATATGAAAATTTCTTGAAAATAGCAGTGAAGACTTCTCTGATAAATAGGTTATTTTTGCAGTTGACCAGATTTTTGAAGATGTTTGGAGAAGACTTATGTAGAAGTTTTTTTACACTCACATGAAGTCTTCTCACTGTCGTAAAAAGTCTGCCTATATTACTTTTGTAATTGATAAAATTTGAATTTTTCTGAGAATTTTTCTGTAAAACACTTATATATAGGTCTATTTTATAACCAAAAGTTTGACCAAGATCACGGAATATATTTTGAGAAGACTTCCAGAGAAGTCTTCTGTCAGATGACTTTTTTGGAAGCGTTCTAATTAATATTAATTTTTTAACTTCTAATTGTCAATTAGAAAACTAACATATGCATACATGTTACAACATTTAGAAGACTTCATGTAACAATTTATAAGACTTTTCGAGAAGTCTTCAAAACTAACCTTAGCATTTACCAGAAGACTTCTAGATAAGTATACTTCACGAAACAGATCTAAAAAATTTCAAATACCATTTTTAGATCCGGTGAGATTCATGTTTAGCTTCTAGAAGCACACATAAATTCTTCATCAAAGTTATCCACTCATTCTTGACCAAGAATCATGAACTTGAGTAACTCTAATAAGCTTATAAATTTGGAAATCAAAAGGTCGGAATTTTGGAATCAAATGAGAAAGACAGCGAAATAGAAATGGTTTGTGTTTGTAAGAAATGAAGATATGAAGATGTATATGTTAGGTGCATTTAGAGCTTGAAATTGATTGTTTATAGCGGTTGGTGTATTGATGACAATGACATTGTTTTAAAAAAAAGAGGAATATGAAGATGATTGAGTCAAACAAGCATTCCCGGAACACGGGTAGTGGCATTTTCGTGAATAACTCAGACTTCTTGAGTAAATAGAACCAAAAAAATTCCAATAAGTAATTACTTTTGTATTTGACTCGTAATTTTGGGTCATATTTGCAAAATTGTCTAAATACTTAGAAAGCATCTGAAACGATAATAATGTCCTTACATCATAGATTCCAGATTTCGTTTTTTTTTTTTTGATGAAATGTTAATTTATTAATCATCAGAGAAATAAATGTTTATTTACGGAAACTTAACAGAAATCTGTAGCTATCGATGCCCAGTGTGGGCTCTGAACCAGCACTGAAGCAGACCTCGGGGCTTCGGCTTGCGATAATAACCTGTAGACATGATTCTTTGCCTGATAGTTTTGTCAATAATCCTTGCAAGTTGACCCACTGGAAGAGCAGGTTGAGAGTGCCTTCTACCATTCCTTTCCCGCTAGATGTAGTATATGGAGACTTGAAATGCTAGCCTCAGCAGAATGGAAGTGAGCAGATCATGGGGACCTGCCAGAATAATATGAACATTCTCCTCCCAGTCCGGGGAAGGGCAGGCTGCAGCGGGGTGCCTAAGACCTCCAACCAAAGAGCGTAGGTGTAAGGACACGCAAAATAAAGGTCGTCTCTAGATTATTCCTGCTCTCCACAGAACATATAGCCTTGAACCGACCCCATGCACGCATTTTGACTCCAGTAGACAGCTTTTCTTTAACCGCCAGCCATGTGATAAATGCATAGCGTGGAACTCCCTGCACATACCATACTAGCTTATGCCATACAACTTCCTCACGCCTAGCTCTAATCATCTCCCAAGTGGAATGCACTGAGAACTGCTTACCATAAACTTGATCTCCTGCCTTCCAAAGAACAGCATCCTCCACATTTTCCTCGAGCGTCACATGAAACTCTTTTACTTGCCGGATCATGCTCTGAACATTCCTATCTCTTGTATTCCTGAAGTTCCAATCATTCCCCACCATAACATCAGAGATACAAATATTCCGAGCAGTCCCTAACTTCAGCCTGCCCTGGTCTCCAACAATTTCAATCAATCTACCAGGAGGGTGCCATAGATCCAGCCAGAACCTCACTGAGTGACCATTATGAATATCCATCTTAATGAAAGTTTAGCCAAAGGTCTGAAGAACATCTGAAGACACAATAACATCTGAAGAACATCATAGATTCCAAATTTTATTATATTTTGGTATATCAAACTGAATACGCCATTACATTTGCAATCATGGTTCAAAAAGTATCCTACACATATCAATATCATCATGATAGGCTTTTAACAAAGCGTGTCTCCTCCTATTTTGAACTCCAAAGACAAACCAAGAGTGATCCCCGTTTTAAGAACCTACGCAAGAACAAACCTAGATAATATTATTTGTAAATATGTTTTACTTGCATAAAATTTTAGATGAATAGGTAGGTACTAATACTATATGTAAATAAGTTTGACATACATTGACCATGGGTTGGAGTCCAAATTCGGTATAAACTTTCTAGTTTATAAGTAACCAGAAAATAAGAAGTAAAATAATAATAATTATAAATAGGTTTTTCTACTCTTAAGTTCCTCGATAGGCCTCGGCATACAGATTTTCAGGTCGAATCAGTGGCGCACCAAGATACCACTTTAACCGGGTCAAAAACAAAGGGTCATGGGGGTATGGAACCCTGGTGTTAGGAGGGTCGTTAGGAAACTTTTACCAAAACTGCTACAAAATTCATACTGCTCTAGCATGCATTCAATTACGGGTTTTCAAGATTAAAAGTGGTCATGTGACACCCATTCCACTCAATAGATCCGTTTTTGATATAACCAAATCGGTTTTCTCGGATTTACAAACTTCAGATCCTATACATTTAGATCTAGTTTTGAGAGTTTTCGAAGCGAGTTCAAATTGGTTCTTTTTGAATATGGATCTATTCATTTATTTTGGATTTGAAAAAGATTCGAAGTCAACTCAAAGATCCAAAAAATACCTAAATTTTTCTCCGATATTATATTTTAAAAAATCTGAAATTTGACTGCAACCCGAAACTACAACTAAAACTCAAATCCAAAAATTAAAAATATTTATAATATCAAAAATATACCTAAAATATCCAGATATTGCTAATCTGTTAAAAAAATTGAGTATATTGGGTATCTTATTGGGTCTGAGATAGGAATTTCATATCCGAACCAAAATCCACTAGTCTAAAGAAGATCAATCCCATATATATTAATCATGGAGTATTACAACATTTTTTTGTAGTCACGTGTCGTCATGAGAATGATTATCGGAATTCTTAGATAAATAGATTGGTCCATCTATACATATATTATATTTTCTATTAAACTAACTATCAAATGAATTAATAGTGTACAAAAAAATATTCTCTATTCTTTTCTTAAATAAAGCTACAGAATTACCTAATATGATTAACATATACATCACAATTAATGATTATGAATAATAAAGATCTGGTAACCATTTTTTTACCCTCTATACATTTTGTTTAATTTTATTATAAATTACTTAAAATGGTAAAAATCTCACATTGAAATTTTTTTGATCAATGATAATGTTTTTTTAGTTCAGCCCACCTTTTTTCTTTAATGCCTTGAACAATTTTAATGATTAATTAAATGAATCACGTACATAGTAGAATGTGTTTTGGTTTAAAAATTGTTGTATACCTAAAATCAATATGAACCATCATCACTTCCGTTTAAAATTTTGTTACAACAAAAAATATAGGGTTGGGCATAAAATCCGAATCCAAATAATGAGCCAAATCCAATCCGAAAAAATAGTACTGAACTTTAACCAAAATTTGTTAGATATCCGAACGGGTTCAAAACTTTTATTTCTAAAGAATCGGAACCGAGCCCGATCTGAACCGAATTATCTCGAATATCCGAATATATTCGAACCAGATTTAGATACTTAAATATATTAATTATTTTTAAATTTAATATCTAAAAGAAATTAAATACTTAGAAATTTGTAAAAAATATTTAAAAATGCATGTTTTAAATAGCTAAATGGTATTCAAAATACCAAAACTACTTAAAATATCTATTGATTTTCTTTCTGGATATTTATACTAAACCAAATTTTATGTTAAGTTTAACTATTTTGGCAAACATAATTTAAATTTATATGTTATATATTATTTTTATTTTTAGATTTTGAGAAATTTAAAGTATATATGAACTTTATTTCTTTTAAAAAAAATTTAATGGTTTATCCGAACCTAAACCCAAACCAGACCTGCAAAGATTCGAACCGAACATAACCTAATCAAATCAAATAGTACCTGAATGCTCATCCCTAATCAAATGTAAAAAATGTTATTGATAACAAAATATGTATTGTTTATAATTTATTTTAGACTCAGACTCAGACCGAACATATATTTTATCAGTTTAGGTAGTTCGGATAAAATGCCTAAACATATTGCTGACTAGGGCTGGGCATAACAACCGATACCCGAACCCGAACCGGAACCCGAAACCGAACCCGACCCGAAGTAAGTGGTTCGGTTCGGGTTCGGTTAATGTCAAATACCCGATCGGTTTTCATTCTATCCCTTTTTGGTTAACCGAACCCGATCGATTATTATCCGATACCCGAACCTTACCGAACATAACCGAAACTAAATAACCCTATTACCTTATATGATTTTATTCCCCTTCCTAAAATCTAGCCTAGCAATCTACTCCGTCATTTAGAGTTCCCGAAATTGACGATTCCCAAATCCTTCCTCTACTTATAGTTGTAGGTGCTGTCCAGAGCACCATTTATTTCTAAAACACCAAATTCACAGCAATCAAGCTTTAATGATTTATTAAAAATCACAGCTCCTGTAATAACCTACAGTTGTACAAGTGCTCTCTAGAACCAAATATTCAAAGCAATTTTTTGAGCTTTCCATAAAAATTACAGCAATAAAATCTAAATCCATATACAGCTTTTTTTCTACTGCAAAAATTTTAAAGCTACAACCATTTCCAATCAGACCCTTAATCTCCTAAATTGACAAACTGGAAACCCTTGATATTCTTCCCTCTTCTCGGTCTCACTCGGTGACATCCACATCGAGAAAAAAAATCTGAGGTGATTTTTTTTAATTATTATTGGTTTTGTTTTGATTTTGTATGTACGATGATTAAAGCCATAGAGTTTGATTGTGTTTGTAATTTTTTTGATTGGTTTTTCTTGTCACTGTGTTTGGTGTTTATCTGCTGCTTAGAATTTTTTATGTGTGATGATTAAAGCCATAGAGTCTGATTCAGTTTTGATCACGAGTGTAAGATTCTGTTCCAAGTTAAGGAATTTGATTTGATTAACTTGTTTCTTGTTTTGTATTTTAGTATATTTCAGTTAATGCCTTTAAACTTGATTCACTTGTTTTGTTCAGTTTGTTGTGTACGTAGAAAGAATCTCAAGTTAATGCCTTTAAATTTGTTTTACTTGTTCTGGTCAGTTTTTTGTGTACGTAGCAATTTAGTTTTACATATGATTTGTTTGTTTTCTTTTGACTCTTAAAAATTTAAAATTGCATGACTTGTTTGTTTTCTTTTGACTCTTAAAATATATCAGCAAGTGGAGATCTTAATTTCTTTTGTTTTAATATCAACAGATGGGTTCATCATCTTCTCCCTTTCAAGATAAGAGAGGCTTACATGGAGAAGAAGATGAAGATGAGTTCATGACTCAAGATACTGATCATAGAGGTAAAAGGAAGAAATCTGGTTCAAATGAAAATAATAGTGAAGCAGAAGCAAGTAGATCCAAACGTGTACTTCCTACAAAGTCGGACATGTGGAGTCATTTTAAAAGACTAGAAGACAACAGGGACAAATGCTCGTGCAATTACTGTATGAAGTATTTCGCATGTCCAACAAAGTCTGGAACAACAAACTTGAGCAATCATCTTCAGAATTGTAAGCAGTACAAGGCATGGGAAGATGGTCAAAAGCATGGGCAAAGCCAACATGCTATAAAAAAAGTGGTCTGAAGAGTGCCAAAGTTTCAGAGGCTGTGTTTTGGGAAGCAACTAATGAATTGATTGTACTTTCAGAGTTGCCACTCTCTTTTTCATAGAATGTAGGATGGAAACACTTCTGTAATAAGGTAAGAAATTACCCAAAAAAAATTATAATGCATTTTTTGATTCAATGTGGAGTAATATATATATGTGATATGTGTTTAGATGAACTTGGATGACCCTCAATCACGAAGGACAGTGACAAGAAACATTGTAGAGATGTATAGCAAGAGAAAGGTTGTTCTTAAACAATGGTTCAAATCTAGCAAGCAAAGAATGTCATTGACCACAGACATTTGGACAGCAAAAGTAACAGGTAATGTTACTCAGTCACCAAAACAATGGTTATATGTTTCTAATTTTTATTAATGGTTTTGCAGGTTGTAGCTATATGGTTATAACAGCTCATTACATCGATGCTTCCTGGCGCTTAAAGAAATTGATCATCAGGTTCAAGTATGTCACGGATCACAAAGCTAAAACCATATCATCTACCCTTTTAGAATGATAGCTAAGTGGGGAATAGAGAAGGTTTTCTGTGTGACAGTCGATAATGCTAGGCCAACAGCAACGGTTTGTTGCATTTTGAACATAGTTACTCTCTTCTCTCGGATGAAGCATTCGTCATGAAAGGAGAGTTTATGCATATGAGGTGCGCTGGTCACATAATTAATTTGATCGTGAAGGATGGATTAGCTGAAGTAGATGAAAGTATTGCTGCAATCCGCAATGCTATTGCCTATGTGAGATCAGTACCAATTAGGTAGCAAACTTTTGAAGTAAAGGTGGACTCTAGTAGGATGAAAAGAGGAAGCTGGCCACTAGATGTTCCTACTAGGTGGAATTCCACAACTTGATGTTGCAAAGGGCACTTAAGTTTAAGGTGGCATTTGATAATATGGGTTTTGAGGACAAACCATACAATGAACATTTCCTAGAGTTTGATAAAGGCAAAAAGAGAGCTGGACCTCCTACCATGGATGATTGGCGGGCAGTTGAAAGGTTAGAGAAGTTTCTCATTATCTTCTACAATTTCACCTTAATAGTCTCAGCTTCTACAACACTAAATGCCCACAAGTGTTATAGCGAGATAGTTAACATATCAGCAAGCTTGAACCTTCTTTTAGTAGCTATGATACTCAATTAAAGGTCAAAGCTGAAGAGAGGAGTAAGAAGTTTGAGAAGTATTGGGATGGGGTGAAAAATATAAAACAAGATGTTGATCGTGGCTAGTATCTTTGATCCTTCTAGAAAGATGAAATTCACAAAACTGTGTTTTGAGGAGCTTTATGGGGAAGATACTATAGAGGCTAAGCTGCTCCATGATTGAGTTATGACCCTTTTGAGTGACTTGTTTTCTGAGTATAGTGAGAGGAATCATAAGCAGGCAGAAGCAAGAAGGGGACCATCTCCTTCTCAATCTCAGTCTTATCAATCTTCACAGTCTTCTCAAGAGCAGTCAATAGATATTGTTGAAGATGAAATCGGCTATAAAAGAATAAAGAAGAGGTACAACAATATGTTAAAGGAGATCAGAGTGAGAGACTTAAGCGAGTTGGATGCTTATCTTAAAGCTGATGTTGAGGTACCTAACCCGATGGTGGGATATATATATATATATATATATATATATATATATATATATATATATATATATATATATATATATATATATATATATATATATATATATATATATATATATATATATATATATATATATATATATATATATATATATATATATATATATATATATATATATATATATATATATATATATATATATATATATATATATATATATATATATATATATATATATATATATATATATATATATATATATATATATATATATATATATATATATATATATATATATATATATATATATATATATATATATATATATATATATATATATATATATATATATATATATATATATATATATATATATATATATATATATATATATATATATATATATATATATATATATATATATATATATATATATATATATATATATATATATATATATATATATATATATATATATATATATATATATATATATATATATATATATATATATATATATATATATATATATATATATATATATATATATATATATATATATATATATATATATATATATATATATATATATATATATATATATATATATATATATATATATATATATATATATATATATATATATATATATATATATATATATATATATATATATATATATATATATATATATATATATATATATATATATATATATATATATATATATATATATATATATATATATATATATATATATATATATATATATATATATATATATATATATATATATATATATATATATATATATATATATATATATATATATATATATATATATATATATATATATATATATATATATATATATATATATATATATATATATATATATATATATATATATATATATATATATATATATATATATATATATATATATATATATATATATATATATATATATATATATATATATATATATATATATATATATATATATATATATATATATATATATATATATATATATATATATATATATATATATATATATATATATATATATATATATATATATATATATATATATATATATATATATATATATATATATATATATATATATATATATATATATATATATATATATATATATATATATATATATATATATATATATATATATATATATATATATATATATATATATATATATATATATATATATATATATATATATATATATATATATATATATATATATATATATATATATATATATATATATATATATATATATATATATATATATATATATATATATATATATATATATATATATATATATATATATATATATATATATATATATATATATATATATATATATATATATATATATATATATATATATATATATATATATATATATATATATATATATATATATATATATATATATATATATATATATATATATATATATATATATATATATATATATATATATATATATATATATATATATATATATATATATATATATATATATATATATATATATATATATATATATATATATATATATATATATATATATATATATATATATATATATATATATATATATATATATATATATATATATATATATATATATATATATATATATATATATATATATATATATATATATATATATATATATATATATATATATATATATATATATATATATATATATATATATATATATATATATATATATATATATATATATATATATATATATATATATATATATATATATATATATATATATATATATATATATATATATATATATATATATATATATATATATATATATATATATATATATATATATATATGTATATATATATATATATATATTAGATTCATAAGTTATAGTATTACCAATTTATCAATAATATTTAAATATCTATAGTGGAATGTGTCAATCAAATTTTTTTGTAATTTAATCCTTATATTTATTTTTTCCTTACTATCAATATTTAATATTTAAATCTCTATAGTGTGATTTGTCTTATCAAAAATCAGTTGCAATCAATTGATGAGATATATTCTTTCCTAAAATCATGCATTTAAAATTTAAATATTTATAGTGAAACTTGCCAGCCAAAATTCTGGTGCAATCTATTCACGAGACATTCTCCTTATTATTATTCAAATATATCTTTACTAACAAGATATTCCATAAATAATTTTAACTTATAGGTTTAATAAATATTTGAATTAACTAGAGAATATTCTGTTACATAGTTTATTGTGAAAGTTAGATCAATTAGTAACGTCTACCAATCTACTATATAAACAAGACATTTCCATAGAGACGGAGCCATTTATTTTTTTAGCTGTGAAATTCTTCTTGCTTTGACTTAATAGTTTTCTATTATTTTGAATGTTAAGTTTATATATGTGTTTTTTTCAGTTTGCTGATTTTGATTTTGTTTTATATTCAGATGAAATCTTGATTTTGAGGGTCTTATTCAATTTGGAAAGGAGGATCTCTAGCATCTCAACAATGGCCGTCAAATACAGAAACTCAAATATCTATCTAGGTAAGATTATCAAAGCCTATTCTTTCTTATTTTTATTAATGGTTTTGCAGGTTGTAGCTATATGGTTATAACAGCTCATTACATCGATGCTTCCTGGCTTAAAGAAATTGATCATCAGGTTCAAGTATGTCACGGATCACAAAGCTAAAACCATATCATCTACCCTTTTAGAATGATAGCTAAGTGGGGAATAGAGAAGGTTTTCTGTGTGACAGTCGATAATGCTAGGCCAACAGCAACGGTTTGTTGCATTTTGAACATAGTTACTCTCTTCTCTCGGATGAAGCATTCGTCATGAAAGGAGAGTTTATGCATATGAGGTGCGCTGGTCACATAATTAATTTGATCGTGAAGGATGGATTAGCTGAAGTAGATGAAAGTATTGCTGCAATCCGCAATGCTATTGCCTATGTGAGATCAGTACCAATTAGGTAGCAAACTTTTGAAGTAAAGGTGGACTCTAGTAGGATGAAAAGAGGAAGCTGGCCACTAGATGTTCCTACTAGGTGGAATTCCACAACTTGATGTTGCAAAGGGCACTTAAGTTTAAGGTGGCATTTGATAATATGGGTTTTGAGGACAAACCATACAATGAACATTTCCTAGAGTTTGATAAAGGCAAAAAGAGAGCTGGACCTCCTACCATGGATGATTGGCGGGCAGTTGAAAGGTTAGAGAAGTTTCTCATTATCTTCTACAATTTCACCTTAATAGTCTCAGCTTCTACAACACTAAATGCCCACAAGTGTTATAGCGAGATAGTTAACATATCAGCAAGCTTGAACCTTCTTTTAGTAGCTATGATACTCAATTAAAGGTCAAAGCTGAAGAGAGGAGTAAGAAGTTTGAGAAGTATTGGGATGGGGTGAAAAATATAAAACAAGATGTTGATCGTGGCTAGTATCTTTGATCCTTCTAGAAAGATGAAATTCACAAAACTGTGTTTTGAGGAGCTTTATGGGGAAGATACTATAGAGGCTAAGCTGCTCCATGATTGAGTTATGACCCTTTTGAGTGACTTGTTTTCTGAGTATAGTGAGAGGAATCATAAGCAGGCAGAAGCAAGAAGGGGACCATCTCCTTCTCAATCTCAGTCTTATCAATCTTCACAGTCTTCTCAAGAGCAGTCAATAGATATTGTTGAAGATGAAATCGGCTATAAAAGAATAAAGAAGAGGTACAACAATATGTTAAAGGAGATCAGAGTGAGAGACTTAAACGAGTTGGATGCTTATCTTAAAGCTGATGTTGAGGTACCTAACCCGATGGTGGGAACAAATTATGATGTGCTTTCTTGGTGGAAAGTCAACAGTGGCAAGTATCCAATTCTTTCACATATTGCTCGAGATGTACTCGCTATGCAAGTTTCATCAGTTGCATCTGAAAGTGAATTCAGCTCTGGTGGCAGGATAATAGAACCATATCGGAGTTGTTTGACTCAGTACATGGTGGAGGTTCTGATGTGTACAGAGCAGTGGCTGAAACAGGATCTTAAACTGGAATCAAAGATTCTAACAAATGCTCAAATACTTGCAGAAGTTGAAGCAGAAGACAAGCTTCAGAGAGGTTTGTATATTTATTATTTTGTGCTTTCTTTTATCTTGTTGTATAAGTTAACAATTTTTTTATATATATATACTTTGACTATATAGTTTTTAGTTATATAAGCTCAAAACATAAGTTATATAAGCTCAAAACATAAGTTATATAAGCTCAAAACATAAGTTATATAAGCTCAAAACATAAGTTATATAAGCCTAAAAACAAAAATGACAATTATGCCATTAATGAATTTCTAAGTATCTTTGAAATAGGAATGGTATTTTTGGAAAATTTTAAAATTTCATTAGGGTATAATTTGGGAATGATCCCCTTTTAATGGTATTGATATGATACAATAACAAACGTTTTGTTTTGCCATTAATGATAAAGAAAACATTCTTCAAACCAAACACTATATTCGGAGATAAACCCAATATATTAGTAAAATATTATAAAGTAGTCAAATCACTATACTATTATTATATACAATTTTACCACTACCTTTACAACATAATTAACAAATACTTTTGTACTAAAATATGATTTTATACAATTTTATCGTATTATAAAGTATTATATAGTATTTTTATCATACTATAAATATATACATGTGAGAAATATATCAAATTTATATAAACTATATAGTTTTTAGTTATATAAGCTCAAAACATAAGTTATATAAGCTCAAAACATAAGTTATATAAGCTCAAAACATAAGTTATATAAGCTCAAAACATAAGTTATATAAGCCTAAAAACAAAAATGACAATTATGCCATTAATGAATTTCTAAGTATCTTTGAAATAGGAATGGTATTTTTGGAAAATTTTAAAATTTCATTAGGGTATAATTTGGGAATGATCCTTTTAATGGTATTGATATGATACAATAACAAGCGTTTTGTTTTGCCATTAATGATAAAGAAAACATTCTTCAAACCAAACACTATATTAGGAGATAAACCCAATATATTAGTAAAATATTATAAAGTATTATATAGTATTTTATCATACTATAAATATATACATGTGAGAAATATATTAAAATTATATGAACTATATAGTTTTATGTCAAAAATAAGGTATTTCATTTGTTTTTAAAGTACATGTAATTGGAGTGAGTATGAAGGTGAGAGTGAATGTGAGGGTGAATGTGAGGGTGAAGGTGAGGATGAGAGTAAAGTGAAAGTAATATAGCTTCAAAACAAATGTTAAGATAAGAATGAGAATGAAAGTGAAGGTGAAGGTTATAGTGAGAGTGAGGGTGAAGGTGAGGATGAGAGTAAAGTGAAAGTAATATAGCTTCAAAACAAATGTTAAGATAAGAATGAGAATGAAAGTGAAGGTGAAGGTTATAGTGAGAGTGAGGGTGAAGGTGAGGATGAGAGTAAAGTGAAAGTAATATAGCTTCAAAACAAATGTTAAGATAAGAATGAGAATGAAAGTGAAGGTGAAGGTGAAGGTGAAGGTGAAGGTGAAGGTGAAAGTGATAGTGAGAATCATATTTATAATTGTATATGAAATCCATATTTGTAATTATTTTAGATGTTAATTAATGTGTATAGAGATGTAGTTAAAACTAAGGTGATGGTTATAGTGAGAGTGAGGGTGAGGGTGAGGGTGAGGGTGAAGGTGAGAGTGAATGTGAGGGTGAAGGTGAGAGTGAATGTGAGGGTGAAGGTGAGAGTGAATGTGAGGGTGAAGGTGAAGGTTATAGTGAGAGTGAGGGTGAGGTGAGAGTGAGGGTGAGGTGAGAGTGAGGGTGAAGGTGAGAGTGAATGTGAGGGTGAAGGTGAAGGTTATAGTGAGAGTGAGGGTGAGGGTGAGGTGAGGGTGAGGGTGAGGTGAGAGTGAGGGTGAGGTGAGAGTGAGGGTGAAGGTGAAGGTGAAGGTGAAAGTGATAGTGAGAATCATATTTATAATTGTATATGAAATCCATATTTGTAATTATTTTAGATGTTAATTAATGTGTATAGAGATGTAGTTAAAACTAAGGTGATGGTTATAGTGAGAGTGAGGGTAAGGATGAAGATAAGGATAAAAATAAGAAAGTGAATATAAGTGAAAATGAGATCTAATCTAAGATTATTTGATAAATACAATGTTAAAAGAGAGCTTTGAAGATTTGAACAAAATGGTAAAAACTTTAAAACTAAAATTATTTTGTATATAAGTCAAAAGGTACTATAAATAGAATAATCTGATGACTGAAAAATGATAAATAATGAGATTGAAAGTGAGAATAAAAGTAAGGTGATAATTAGAGAATGAAGGCGAGGGTGAGGGTGAAGGTGAGAGTTAGAAGGGTGAGGATGGGAGCGATACTGAGGATAAGAGTGAGGGTGAGGGTGAGGGTGAGGGTGAGAGTGAGGGTGAGGGTGAGGGTGAGGGTGAAGGTGAAGGTTATAGTGAGAGTGAGGGTAAGGATGAAGATAAGGATAAAAATAAGAAAGTGAATATAAGTGAAAATGAGATCTAATCTAAGATTATTTGATAAATACAATGTTAAAAGAGAGTTTAAAGATTTGAACAAAACTGGTAAAACTTTAAAACTAAGAATTATTTTGTATATAAGTTAAAAGATATTATAAATAGAATAATATGATTGAAAAATCGAGAAATAATGAGTGTGAGAACCGGGTGA
>CM028687.1:54850061-54920061 GCA_016771965.1 Brassica carinata | reverse complement strand
AACAATCTTATTAATCGTAAGGAAAAATTTAGTTAATTGTAATGAGAATGAAAATTAATTAATAAAGAATAACAATCAATAAAATAATGATTCATACTAATATAAAAAACATTTTCAAAATAAAAACAAATATTAAACAAAAATTAAAATATTTATTCTAACTATTTAAATTATTTTCAAATTATTATCCCGCCCATAGGGCGGGCCGGTTCTAGTATACTATATGATATACAGTATATGTTAGTGAGTGAGAGATTTATATATATATAAAGATATGAAACGAGAGAGAGAGTGATATATATATAAATTAAATTAGTGAGATAGAGAGAGATACAAAGAGAGAGAGAGAGAGTGATATATATATATATATATAAATGAAATTAGTGAGATAGAGAGAGATACAAAGAGAGACGGAGTGAATGTTAGAGAGAGAGAAAAAAAAAAGAAATGAGTGAGATACAAAAGAGATGGAGTGTGAGAGAGATACAAAACTGAAATACAAAAAGAGAAAGAGTTAGTGTGGAAAAGAGTTACAATCTATTTATATACCTATAATAATAGTTATACATGTAATATATGAATCATATTTATGCCCGCACATAGAGATCAATAGAGAATTACGTTCTACTTATACACTTATAATAATAGCTACACTGATAATACTGTATATGAATCATAATAATGTCCGCACATGCGTAGGGGCGATCCACCTAGGTTTTTGAGTAAACTTTAAACCCTTGGATAAACCCTAAATCATTGGGTAAATCCTGAACACTAAACCATAAACCCTTAAATAAACTGTAAACCTTGGGTAAATCAAAAAAGTAAATCCTAAACCGGTTTTTGATTTAACCAAGGATTTATGGTTTAGTGTTTAGAATCTACCCAAGGGTTCAGCGTCTACCCAAGGGTTCAGGATTTACCCAAGGGTTCAGGATTTACCCAGGGGTTCAGGATTTATCTAAAGGGTTTAGGGATTAGTGTTTAGGATATATTCAAGGGTTTAGTGTCTATCCAAGAGTTCAAGATTTACCCAAGGGTTTAAGATTTAGTTTTTAGTGTTTTGGTGACGGTGTTAATAATGTTAAAAAAAATTCTTTTTTTTGGCACAATAACTATTTTATATTTGTTTCAACAACATAATAAATTTTTTTATTATTTTGTTTTCATTAAGCAAGAGAAAGATGGCTACGATCCACTTATGCACTTATAGTAATAGCTATACATGCAATATAGAAATCATATTAGGGTTGACTAAGAGAGAGATCGGGAGAGAGATAACTTAAATGAATGAGACAGAAAGATACATATAAATTGAGAAGGAATACGATCTACTTATACACTTATAATTATAGCTACATAAAAATATATGAATCATATTAATGCCCGCACATGTGTACGGACATTAATATGATTCATATATTTAAAAGAGAGAGACATGGAATAACATAAAATGAGAGATAAAATGAGTTCGAGACTGACATGCAAAGAAAGACAGATAGAACAAGTGTGGTTACACAAATCTTTACACACATAATAATTTGATTAGATATTAATAATATTTATACTATTAATATTTATACATAGTATAAATATCAATATGTAACAACGAATCTTTCATATTAATCATATACATGTAACATATGTATTATATAGTTGTAAATATGTAATTATCAATTTAATATTAATGTTAATGTCTGCACGTGCGGTCCACCTAGTTTATATTATCAGGAATGATTTGAAGACAAAACAGAGCAATCATTTTAATTTTTTATATATATTTGGAGTTCGGATATATTCGAAACTATCCGAAATCGAAGTGAAAATACCCGAACCCGACCCGAAATGAGAGCTGACGATACATAACCTTCCAAGATAAAATTCTCACAAGTCGTCAAAGGTTGACTGGGCTAAAGATAAGTAGATACATTTAACCATGTAATGGGCTAAACTTCTATTAAGACCACATCGTAAGTCCAATATGGAGGTTACTACAGACCCAACAAATCTAAACCGTTAGATCTAGGTCATCGCAGAAAACCCTAACAACCCCCCCGTTAACTATATAAACCTTAACGCCTTCTCCTTCAAGCTTCTCCATAGTCTTTCGCCGCTTTTTTAGGTTTTTTTCTTCTTTCTCCTCTAACTCACAACACACTCGCCAGAGGTTAAAGCGACGGCGCTACTTCGCTGTCCGCCTTGTACGAGCTTGAGCTTCGTCTAGGCCCTCACTCTATCTCACCCTTACTTTCTTATCAATTAATCAAAGTTCTCAATGGCGGTGAAAGCAACAAAGGCGGAGAAGAAGATCGTTTACGACTCGAAGCTTTGTGAGCTTCTGAATGAGTACCCTCAGATCCTCATCGTCGCGGCGGATAACGTCGGATCCACTCAGCTTCAGAACATACGGAAAGGTCTACGCGGCGATTCCGTTGTTCTCATGGGAAAGAACACCATGATGAAGAGATCCGTTAAGCTTCATGCCCAGAAGACGGGAAATGATGGGTTCCTTAATCTCATGCCTCTCCTTCAGGTTCGTTTCTGTTGATTTGTAAGTGAGAGTTATGATGTTGATTTTGTATAGAGCTTGATTGATTAAGCTTGTGTTGTTGAATGTGTGTGATAGGGGAACGTTGGGCTTATCTTCACCAAGGGTGACTTGAAGGAAGTCAGTGAGGAGGTTGCTAAGTACAAGGTTTGTCCGAACTTCATTGATTTTTTTCTGTTATTAATTGTGTTTGCTTAGTCTTAACATTGCATTACACGACACTCTTTTGTTTTCCGTAACGTATTTGTTCTGTGGTTATTAGCTTGGATAGTGAAAGTTTGCATTTTGGTTTGAAATGGAATAGTGTAATCCTTGTTATTTGTTGAAACGCGGCCACATTCATGATGGTATTGAGAGTAGGGTAGCCACTTAGGTTCACTGAGTTTACTGGAGACTGCATCAGTGGCTTTCTTTTGTGTTTTGGTTGTTTGATGTTATGTTGCTTAATTTTAGCATTGCATTATACCATAGTCCGATATTAATTGATAAGTTGGATAGTCTATGATTTATATGTAACCTATTTCTCTGAGATCATTATTGGAAAGGGAGATTGTGCAAATGTGTTTGAAATGGAATGGTGTAATCCTTGTGTTCTTGTTGAATCGCAGCCACTGTTATGATGATATTGAACCTATTGTTGTCACTTTGGTTCATTTAGTGTACTGGACTTTACATCTGCATATTCCTTTTGTGTTTCTATTGTTTGAATTGTATCTTAGCGTGTACTATTGATTTGGTTAAAAGGTCGCATTTTGTCTTAAATTGTTATTCAAATGTTCAAAATCCCTTGTTTTCTGTTTTGAAACGCATCAAGATTTAATATTTGAATTAGAGATTATATTAGTTTGTTATGTTCATTCTGTATCTTCCTTCTAGTAGTTTGATTGTACTGTTAGCTTATGAAAACTTCTATGTCCTGTTTTCAATAGGTTGGAGCTCCAGCTCGTGTTGGCTTAGTTGCTCCAATCGATGTGGTAGTGCAGCCAGGCAACACCGGTCTTGACCCATCGCAGACCTCTTTCTTCCAAGTGCTCAACATTCCAACCAAGATCAACAAAGGCACGGTTGAGATCATAACCCCTGTTGAGCTCATCAAGAAAGGCGACAAGGTCGGTTCATCCGAGGCTGCGCTTCTAGCCAAACTCGGAATCAGGCCGTTCTCTTATGGTCTCGTCGTGGAGTCAGTCTACGACAATGGCTCTGTGTTTAGCCCTGAGGTGCTTAACCTCACTGAAGACGACCTTGTTGAAAAGTTTGCATCTGGTGTCTCGCTGGTGACCGCACTTTCTCTTGCCATCTCTTACCCAACCCTAGCAGCTGCGCCTCACATGTTCCTCAATGCTTACAAGAATGTTCTTGCGGTTGCCTTGGCTACTGAGTATTCTTTCCCTCAGGCTGAGAATGTGAAGGAGTTCCTCAAGGTTTGGCCTTTTCTTTTTCACTTTAAGATTATATTGTTAGTAATGAAAACGTTTATTAACTGTTAAAGATTAATATTGGTTCAGGATCCAAGCAAGTTTGCTGTTGCTGCTGCGGCTGCACCGGTGTCAGGAGAGTCTGGTGGAGCTTCTGTGGCGGCGGCTGTGGTGGAAGAAGCTGCAGAGGAGTCTGATGAAGACATGGGATTCGATCTGTTCGGCTAAAATATGCCGTCTTTGCTTTTCTCCAGTTTATCTTTATCAATTAAAGTCGAACCTTTTTTTTTCTTTTTTCACTTTTGGAATTTCGTTGTTGCAAGTTTTGGATATTTTATTTTATTTATCAAAAATCGTTTTCTGCTGTTAATCTCTGTTCGGATATATTTTCTTCGCTGCAAATGTTTTCATCCTCAAATATCTTTGGCCTATAGTTTACTAATGTTATCTTACTGTATAGTTTCGGAAGTTAATAAACAAACACACTACCCTCAATCCACATAATAGCATCATAATATTAAATTCATGTTTTTTGTTGTAAATTTTAAACTACTGATATAGATATACTACATCGTAAGAAATATGATTTTAATGAGAAATTAATGATTTTCTTTTTACTTTCTTTTTTGACAAAGGGGATAAATTAATGATTTTTCGCATTGAAATAAGAGTGAGGATTCATATCATTCATAATATATTAGCAAAACAAGCATATTATTATGTTGGTGTTCTCACACCTACTACTATAGTAAATAGACTTCAAACATATTTTACAATGATAATAACATTTCTCATTATTTAGATAGCTTTTTTCAAAATAAAATTCTCAATTTTGTACTGATCTATAATTCTATAAACTGCCTAAAGAAGAAGAACTAAAGGGGATGAGCATGCCTTTTTCTGATTTATATTCATTTTCCTCTTCTGAATAGGCATGATTTTGTTGATAATTTACGAAGAAACAAAAGTTTTATGAAAAAAAAGGATTATCCATGACGGGAGGAAACAGAAGCGTGGGAATTGCGGAGTTAAAAGGGGAACATGTCTTGCCACTTAAGTTTCCCAAAAAAACATGTCTTGCCACTTCCAGAATAATTACTAAAAAGGCACGACTGTGGGTGCTAAATTAACGTCTGATTAATTTACTTTCTTTATATTTGTAAGAAGAAAAAAATGAAGTTAAGACTTTTGGTGGATAAGGATCTGCAATAGCGTTATGTGATGACATCAGTACTATTATAATATCAGTACTATTATAATATTACCTATTATTCCAATTTCCAAGTTGCATACACTTTCATATCAAGTAAAAGTCAAAAAAAGAGTCCGACATATACGAGGAAAATTAGAATATGTTTCCATGTTCCACAACGGATGTACATCGAATTGGTACCACTTCTTCTGCATGTAACTATCGCATCCTCAATCGTTCACAGTATAATTCATTACGAGAATTTTTCACAAATTATGATGGAGACATCACATGGACTGCTGATGTACCGACGGCTAAGTCCAAGGCAAATGCACTTGATGCAGAAAAGTATAATAAAAGGAGGTAGGAAAAATATACACGTTTAAGAACGTCACATCAAAGAATATGTATGTTTATTTATTGGTGTAAGATCTCATTCTGTCATTCACATGCAAAGTATACTAGTGGCAGATGCCTTTGCCTTCTCCTCTCCGGCATTTATTGAGCATTTTAGGCAGCGTGATGTATTTCCATACCAAATTTTATCCGAATCATGCCATCTATTCCAAGTTAAATAATTTTTTTTGACAAAAAGTTAAGTACTTAATAACTAAAACTTCCACTATCCGTGCTGCTAAAAATCCTTGCAGTTATATTTAAAATATGTTCGTTCAGATATATTTTCCTGTTAAATTATCTGCTAAGTATTATATAATAGATTTCGGCTTACTGTTTTAATTGTTTGTTTGAAATACACGATTAAATTTGTTGTACCTAGACCGTACATAATTTGATATGTTAAGATCGAGGCTTAAATAATACTAAGACTACCTACTACAGACCTATAACTATTTTTTCAGATATACCAAATTAAAGTATTTAATTGTTAATCATTTCAGATAGTACTTGACTAAAAAGAAAATTAAGTAAGGTAGGAAGCATGGATAATGGTCGGATAATGCGGCCGGAGACATGCTTCATTCCTAGGAAGCCTGTTTTTTCTTTCAGCTCAACCTTTGTTGACCCTCCTCCCAACTTTCATAAACAATAATCATGAGATTATCCACAGACAAGGTTACCTAGACGACTATAACCATACAAGCTCATTGTTTTCACAACTATTTATTAATAAAAACTATACAATATATAAAATACAACTCTGTTTAATCAAAAAGAATAACTATAATCGCATTGACAAAACACTTAATAATTTTGGTCAAGGAAAACCCTTTACAAAATTTTCAGGATTTTGGAATGTTGTACTCGGTGGATTAATTATGTGAAGATAAATTAAATAAAATGAAACAAAGGTAGTTGGTGAGGGTCCATCCAAATGGAGTAATCAGCGGCGTAGATATACGTGAAAGCCAATCAGCGTTCCAGCTGTCGTCGCCACGTAGACACTTGTTCTGGAACCGTTAACTTGCTCTGCTCCGACCACGTGGCAACTAAAAACCGATAAGAGTTGGACCAAGCTAATGGTGATGGCATGGCACATGAAGAAACCCACGTGTTGTTTCCTTACGCGCTAGACCACCTGATTGGTCGTCAAAACGGAAGGAAGCCAGGCCCTGTCAAACAATTGATCTCTTAATATTTTGTTCATTCTTTTTTTACAAAAAAAAAAAATATTTTGTTCATTCTACTGGAATAGGGTCACTGTTATTCTTTTCGTATAAATAAAGTTTGGAGAGAAAATGTATAAGGAAAAAGGACTAGGTATAAAGGCGAAATGAACTTTTAAAAAGATTAGGAAAGATTATCGTTAACGTGAGAGGAATTCTAACAAGTAACACAACTGTTTTGATGCTCAATCATATGAGCCCATCCAATCTTTTATCCATTAGAAAAAGATGCATATATTTCGAATCACTCGTCTTTTTCTTCAGAAATTGTATTATTATGTATTGATGTACGTTTTAAGAAAACTATAATTTAAAATACGAGTAAGTCGTTTTAGTTGAGTTAAGCATTCTTCTTTTTCATTGAACAAGAAGTTAAACATTATAAAATGGAAAAAAAATAATAGAAATAACTGAACATTCATTGACCGTATCAAAATGACATGTCACATGTATATATGGACGGGTGGTTGCTTGTTTCATAATTCATATGATCATTTCATATTGATAGTTTACAGAAAAAGAAGAGATCATTGATTTCTAAATGACTAAATGGACTAAACTGCGAGACTTTGTCTATCAAACTATCACAACACGAATATGTGGACGAGATATATTCTTATATATGTAGGATTAGGAACGAATGGTGTCTTTATTTAGTTATTTCAAAGTTAAGGAAGAAACGAGGAAGCATCCAAAGGAAGATATAATAAGACGGCAATCTATATTAACTCCCTCGCAAACTTTTCATATGTTGTTAATGTTAGTTTTAGTATAAGTGAATAATGGACCATAAATAGTGTGTATTTAAAATTTACAAGGACACATAAGCTAAAACTAATTCAGTTATGAAATAAAACTATAATAGAACACATGCACTTAAGCATATTCGGTTTAATTATATATATTGGTAGTCTTAGTTTGATAAAGACTTATAATCATGTCATGGAATACTAATAAACTTGAAGAAAATAGAAACATGAAAGTCAATCAAAGGAGATGACAGCTTCCTAGCAGTAACTATTTAGAAAGGAAATTAAGACCAAACTCCAAGCCTCCTCGCATTATTTTGGATAAGCTTCGCATCTATATTCCTCCTACTTGTTCTGTCCGAGTGCTCTATCTTTTTGTTTTCTTTATCTTTAGCTCCATACCACGGCACCGTCTAACTGCTTATCCACACTAAAATAAACACTTGTATTGAATTTTGTTTTATCATTTGCAGACTAACGATTATAAAATTTTGCTGCCTTTAAAAATACTAATCATCCGACAGGACATATGGAAAACATGGATACAATATAATACTAGTATGATCCATTTTTCAAACAAGCAAACCCATCTCAAAAGAAAGGTAGAATAACTTTATTTATTATCTTTTCTTTTAACAAAAATCTTAAATATATATCCGCGTTAGAATGCACTGACAAGTATAACTTTTGTAAACAAACGTGTTTTAGTAATTTGATTTAGCCAAAAAAAAAAGTTCTCAATATTTTGATTCGAAATCAAGTTTCGAATTAATGATACACCAAAATTGTTTTTATGTAGATTTCCTTGATATTTTTAGATCGTTAATGTATTTGGTTATTTTTTTTTTTTTTTAAAAAATCTTTATGAGATAAAGTTTGTTTTAGTATACTTTCCCATAATAGTATTGTTCAAAATATAAAGTAAAAATAGAGATTGTCATTTTTTCTCTAAATATAAAAAGTAGTACTACTGTATTTGAGGGAAACTGTTTATAGAACCGAAAGCAGCAAGGGTTAGAGATGCTATACGAATCTACTGCCTAGCTTTCTTTTTTCAATTCCGCCACCACGCAACTAAAGAATTCCACATGGTTTTGCTTGTCTTCATGTTTCTTATAACATTTAACTTAGATTAGTACGAATAGGACACCGTTGATTTGAAATACTAAGTAGTACTATTAGTTTAAATTTTGTTTATAGCTGGCATATTTGATTTTAGATTGGTAATATAATTCAGAACACCATGTGCATGATTGGTTGAAACTATAAATGGTATGGGGTATACCAAAGCTATTATTTTTAAAAAATGTATTTTGTTTTGAACTAAAAAAATACAGCTTTACAAATGTGGTTGTAGGAAGAAAAAACACTATGATCAAAAAGATTGAACGATGAATTTAAGTGAGATCTCCTCATAAACGCATGTGGAAAATTTTCTTATAACTGGCCAGTTACTTATTTCCCAAAAAGATTAGCTACTTCTTCAAGAGGATAATTTCTTACCTGAGAGAGCAAACATTTTTTTTATTTCTTGTAAAAACGGACGTATGCATTTACTTAACCTCAATGATAAACTACAAGCAATAGAATATGATCGTTTTATCATAAAGCTAGGAGAGATAAAAGTTTATCCTATCATCTGGAAACCCAAAAAAGGCAAGGATTATCCTGAAATTAATCCATACCCAGTCCCACCACCGGTTTTCCATTTTTTTCTGTAAAATAGATTAAAAATTATTCAAATAATCCAAGAAAATAAAAAGACCGCGTCTAAAGTCTAAACGCTGACTGGTCGCGTCGTTACACGTCTTTTCCCCTTCCCTATCCATTTCTCTCTATATATATCCTCCTCGTTATAATTTCTCTATTCATCAAAATCAAATTCAATTAAAACTAAAAAGAAACAAAACAGAGCTTCGGAAAGAAAGATATAAAAGATGGTTGATATGGATTGGAAGAGGAAAATGGTATCATCGGAGCTTTCTTCCAAGCTCCACGTCACTATTCCGTCTCTGTTCAAGGTCCCTGTATCCTCTCCCATCTCATGCTCCGCTCCGGCAGCTTGCTCCGCCTACGAGCTTTACCTCCGCCTCCCCGAGCTGAGAAAACTCTGGTCATCTCGTGATTTCCCTCGGTGGAACGTCGAACCGATTCTCAAACCGGCTCTTCAAGCCTTAGAGATCACTTTCAGATTGATCTCAGCCGTTTGCTCCGATACGAGACCGTACACAAACCACCGCGAATGGAACCGACGGTTGGATTCGCTCGTCACGAATCAGATCCAGCTCATAGCAACGATCTGCGAAGAAGAAGACGTTGATCGAGCAGCTCCACTCGGCGATACGTGGAGCTCTCTCAGCCTGCTGCCACAGCTAGCCACGTGGCGCAAATCGGAAGCGTTAGGGAAGAAGATCTTATCCACGATCGATAACGAGATGCGTCGGTGCAAGTACACGCTCGGACTCGGAGAACAGAACATCGCCGGGAAACCGAATCTCCGATACGACGCCGTCTGCAAACCCGACGAGATTCACAGCCTCAAGGATAATCCTTACGCGGATCACATCGATAACGAGGAGAATCAGACTCTCTACATCCTCCACCAGATCCTCGAGTCGTGGATCCACGCTTCGGGAAACCTCCTGAGACGTATCGACGCGAGGATCGAGGAAGGGAGATTCGGAGACGCGTCGAGCGACGTGTACTCGGTGGAGAGGATCTGGAAGCTGATGGCGGAGATCGAAGATCTCCACGTTCTGATGGATCCTGAGGATTTTCTCAAACTGAAGAAGCAGTTACAGATCAAATCCAACGGTCGAAACGATGCGTTTTGTTTTAGGTCGAGGGGATTAGTGGAGACGATGAAGATGACGAAGGATCTGAGGGAGAAGGTACCTGCGGTGCTGGGCGTTGAGGTGGATCCTACAGGAGGTCCGAGGTTGCAGGAGGCGGTTATGAGATTGTACGCGACGAAGGGTGAGTGCGATAAGATCCATCTGCTTCAAGGGATGCAGGCCGTGGAGGCGGCGGCGAAGAGGTTTTTCTTTGCGTATAAGCAGTTGGTGGCGGTGGTGATGGGAAGCGCGGAGACGAGTCAAGAGTCGTGTGACTCGCTGAGTCAGATATTTATGGAGCCGACGTATTTTCCGAGTCTTGACGCGGCGAAGACGTTTCTGGGAGAGTTCTGGAGTCACTTGGGATGAAAGAAACGGTTGTTATTTTATTTAAATTAAATTGGTGTGATTTAGACATTGTATGTTACTGTTGACAAAAAAAAAAAGAAAGACATTGTATGTTACTGAAAATTTTGAAACATTTTATAATTTATATTTGAATACAAATTCATTTTATATGATGTATGATTTTTTTTTTATCAACGACTAATCTATGCTGACTAATCAGTGATCATCAACAAACTAGCACATATCTTTGTTAGGTGTTACCGTCTTAGTATATGAGAAAACACACTTTCACTATCATGGTAGTACATTGTTATTAAATGATAATCAAACAAAATTAAATTAACTAGTCAAAAAGATGGATGAAACACGGATACATGAGGCTGCTGATGGCTAAACAAAAGTCCAATGAAACCACATGTAAGAATGAAGAATCCGTAACAAAGTATAAAACGACATTGTTTAAAATAAACAACCAGAAATATGCGTGTTTTCCATAGAAAAAAACCCATCAGTTACATTTCAGCACTGAAAAAAAAGTTTAGTAAGACAACAGTGAACAAAATTGAAAGGAATGTGGAAAATTGATTTTAAGAAATACATAAGATTAGTTTTGAGTTGAAACAGTATATACTTCAGAGATGCATATATATGCCAGCTAGTTCTTGCTATTTCTTAGAAAGACATGCAACTAATAGGGGACTTTACAATGTTGAGCAATTTTTGCATTCCAATTTTGAAATTGATTATATGTTTTGGAAGTACAGGAATTTGATTGCAGTTATTAATCATGTTAAGTCCTTCGTTCTTTTTTTTAATAAACAAGGCTAGAATTTGTTGTTTTTAACTGTCTTTAAATCTGAATTTAGTTTTTTTTTTCTTTAAAATTCACTTTTATTAAGTTTGAATATAGTTATGAAAACAGGAATTAGCTTGATTTGGAATCTGATGTTTTGTTAGCTTATCTGCCGTTTTGTTGCCCTTTCTTCCAATCCAAGTATACTGAATATCTTTGAATTTTTAAATCCACCATCGTACCCAATTGTAAGCATCAAAATGGAGCTGCTTGTTGTTCAGTATATTTATCATCTTTTGGCAATCCCCTTCCATAATCAGCTTCTTATATCCCCTACTCAAGCAATGTTGCAAAGCCATAATAAGTGTTTGAAATTCACTTTCTATTTCATTTCGAACCTTCCTTCCAATTCCTTGTCATTCACCCATATACACACCATCTTTGTCTCTCATTGTCAACTAGCTTGGCTTGGCGTGTCTTACATTAATATAAGAACCATCGAAGTTACACTTTATCCAATCTCCTACAGGACGCTTCCATGTGCCTGATACATCACTTCTTTGCAGGTGCGTTGTATTATAGTTCTGTGAATCCATTACCAAGGGTCCAAGACCGTGTCATGCCATTCCTTTGAATCATCTGAAATTAGTTGTATACTAAAATAAAATGTTTTGATTTTGAATCTAGTAGCTATATAAATATAGAAAGAAAAAACTAAAGCAGAGAAGAAGTGTTTGCAAGGAGGAAAATAAAACATAATGGGCCTATTATCCGGCCCATTAGCGGCTAATCTATCTCCACTGCTCCTTCAATCCTCCCCTCTATCGCTCGCATCGGAAAACCCTAAAATCTCCAGCCTCGCGCCTTACACCGTTCTCGATCCTCACAATCTCAACCATGGCGGCAACAAACGAGCACACCGTCTTGCAATTCGTGACTCCGTCGTCGACGTCTTCCACAACAACCCCGGTGCTCACGGCGCGAATCCACCCTCTCGTTATCTTCAACGTCTGCGATTGCTTCGTGAGACGTCCCGACTCAGCTGAACGAGTCATCGGCACTCTCCTCGGATCCATCCTACCTGACGGCACCGTCGATATCCGCAACTCATACGCCGTCCCTCACAATGAATCCTCCGATCAGGTTCTGAATCGTTCTTACAATTGCTCGATCTTTCATAACGTACTGTGTTCCTCCACGTTATTACTCTAGATCTGTTTGATGTCTGAATAGCAGAGTTATGTTCTTGTGAGAGTGTGTGTTGTTAAACGAATGAGCAGACATGAGTTTTGTTCTTGTGAGAGTTTGTTATCTATAGGAGAAGTGTAAACCAAGACATGAGTTGTGTTCTTGTGAGAATGTGTTTAGGAGAAGTGTAGACGAATGAAAAAGTGCCACGTGCTTGGCTGTTTGATTCAGCCTAGTTCAATTTTTGAGGTTTATGGTTTGAACATGGATGCAGGTTGCTGTGGATATTGATTACCACCACAACATGTTAGCTTCACACCTTAAGGTGAATCCTAAGGAAGTAATCGTTGGCTGGTACTTCTCCGTTTCACTAATCACGAAGCGTACTGATTATTAGTTCTAATGTTTGTAATAGCTGATAGAACAACTTTTTATTGATCTGCTTTAGGTATTCTACTGGTGCTGGGGTCAATGGCGGTAGTGCACTGATTCATGACTTCTTTGCTAGAGAAGTCACCAACCCTATTCACCTTACTGTGGACACTGGGTTCACAAATGGTGAGGGTACCATAAAAGCGTACGTCTCTTCAAACCTTTCACTTGGTGATCGTCAACTCGCCGCACAGTTTCAAGAGATTCCTGTTGATCTCCGTATGGTTGAGGCTGAGAGAGTCGGATGTGAGTATCCTATCTTATCTTAATCTCTCATATACCGAGTATTAGTAACCAATTCCATATATGTATTGTCCTTGTCATGAGTTTCTGCTTGCTGATACAATATCTAGAGATTATATCCTTCGGATTTGTGAAAGTGAACTGAATCGAGGATCTTAGCTTTGTGTCCTCCCTGAACCCTATATAGCTTTATCGGTTCTTGATTAAGAAAGCATCGTTTTGATTTTACAGACGATGTCCTCAAGGCAACATCTGTCGACAAGCTCCCAAATGACATGGAAGGAATGGAGCTGACAATGGAGAGGCTGTTGACTCTAATCAACGATGTCTACAAATATGTTGACAGTGTTGTGGTGAGCTTATTATACCCTTACGCTTATTCAAACTCTATCCACCATAGATGCATATGATCGTTAGTGATACATAGTTTTTAATGAAATATATCAGGAAGGTCAAACATCTCCAGACAACAACATAGGACGATTTATTGCAGAGGCAGTAGCATCCCTTCCCAAATTACCCCCACAAGTCTTCGATAACCTCGTGAATGATAGTCTCCAGGTAACAAAAAAAGATTGCAACACTTTCAAAGCCTAAACAAAACATTTTACTGTAACCAATTGATTTGGGTTTATGTGTTGTTGCAGGATCAATTGCTTCTGTTGTACCTATCAAGCATAACAAGGACACAGTTGAGTCTAGCGGAGAAGCTCAACACAGCTGCTCAGATGCTGTAATCAGCTTTTGATATGCAAGGTTTTGCTGAAAAATGTGGCTTTCGGTTTCATTGTTTTTTGACAAGGTTTATGTAAGATTCAGTATCTTGTTGTAGCTTTCCGAAATTGCAATTTAGAAACAGACAAAGGTTTCATTTTCATGAGTTATAACGATGTTTTAATAGAGTTCTTTATCAACAAGAAGTTATTGATTATGAGAAGTATTAATTGTGATCATGTATATGTTTTGATGGTAGTCTCTTAACTTTTCCTTGCTGTCATCCTGAGAATTGTTTCATAGAAGTTTTTCATTGTCGGGTTCATGATCAAGGAAGAGCTTGTCAAAGGAGCTGAAACTTTTGCTCTCAAACGCGACTTCTAGCAAATTCAAGTCCAAGCTTTCTTGAAATCATCAATCCACATAGAATTTAGAAAATAAGATTTATTTTAAAATTAAACTTCCAGTCACTTCTTGATTAGTTATCATACTATTGGGAATGATTTGCAATTGATTATTGTATTTCCTACAAGAAAATTTGGCAGATTTATTTTGTATTTTTCTTATCATTTTTTGCTTGCCTTCTGATCTCTATACAAAGTAATCAAAAGTAATCCTTAATATATTGGATTCTAATCTAATTGTATTAAGAAACAAATTTTCAACATATATTTCTATTAAAGATTTAGGGTCTAATAAATAGGAAAAGAATGGATGAGAATAAAACTATGAGAATGAAGAGGAATGAATATTCCTTATCTAATTTAGTGAAGAACAATATTCTATATTTCTCTACAATAAAAGGAATGAAAAAATATGGTCACCGTTTATAGTCTTAAAATAGCCAAATATATGATGAGAAAAGGTTATTTTAGTAAAGGGGATTTTAATGAATTGGCAAAAAGATAAGATGTTTAACTTGACCATCAAAAAGAACAAAATTAATTTAACTATTGACGATGATCCGTTCTAGGCCCTTTCCGGCCCAATATATGTTGCGACGAAACGACGCCGTAAAACACCAGTATTGACTTAAACGCTCCTAATCTCCATCAGTATATCGTCTTCTTCCTCGAAACCGAAACAACAGTCTACTAGAGAGCACGAGAAAACCTAGAGATCTGTTAGTTTCTTGATCTGATTAATCCGCCATGGAAGAGAAGAAGGAAGAATCAACAAAAAAGAATGTTAAGAAGGCCAATCTGTTGGATCACAACTCGATCAAGCACATCCTCGACGAGTCCGTCTCCGATGTAAGTCCTATTCTCAGATTATTCACCTTTTCCCGTTCTCCATGTTCTCTGATATGAATTGTAACCTTCCGTTTCTCCCTTTCGATGCGTAGATCGTTACGAGCCGTGGATATAAGGAGGACGTGAGGCTGAGCAACCTGAAACTGTTCTTAGGGATGATTATCATCGCTGTTGCTCTCGTTGCACAGTTCTACAACAAGAAGTTCCCTGAGAACAGAGACTTTTTGATTGGATGCATCGCATTATATCCTTTCTTTCTTTGTGTCAATCATTGCTTTGGATTCATTGCTTAGATAGATAGAGAGAAGTGTAATGTGGCTTGATTTGATTGTGCTTAGAATTGCATTTTATATGTAAGCTGCACGATATACATGTGTTGTGTTTGGATAATTGTGGGAGAAGATGTTTGGTTTCTTTGACTATGGCAAGTATGTAGTGTTGAATGGGGTGTTGCAGCTGATTCTGTACACTAAGGAGAAGAATGCGATTTTGTTCACTTATCCTCCTGAGGTTTGTTCTCTTACTGTTGATTGAGTAGTGTTTTCATAGAGAAACAATCTTGGATGTTAGTGTAGTTGTAGTTCTGTGATTTAGGTGACTAGGTTCTTGTTTTTGTCTATGATGCAACTCCTTCTGTTTTGTAAAGAATTGGAATTGTGCTTCTGAGTAGTGTTTGCATATCTTAGGACACCTTTGTTTGGGGCTTTTGAATTTTAGAATACAACTACTTTTCAGTGTTTTGTTTGTTTAGATAAGTTCTTGGCAAAATGACTCTGGCATTTCTCGTTTCTTTCGGAGTTTTGCAATTGGTGTTGTCTCGTTCTCCATATTTGTTCAACTAAGTGGATGATTTTGGTGTGTAACATTGTCATTGTCACCAGCATGAAGAAGATAACTCCCCTAAATATAGTTTGTATTCAAGAGGATAGATAGCGCATGTTTCATTGTCAACTTGATGAGTTAGAGATATATGAACCTGATGAGTTGTCAATTCTAGATATGTGAACACTTTGGAGGTTGGTGTATTACAGAGTTTTTCGAACATTTCATTCTCTATTCATCGGTTAGGTCTAGAACGTGCAGCAAGAAACCATTTCAGTTTAATAAAGTAATGTTCTCTGGTTGATATGCATGCACATTGTCATTGTTTTGCTACGGTTTTTGTTTCGTTTAGCTCATCCCTTTCTACTTTATTCGAAATCTTAAAATGAGTTGGTCAATACGCAGGGTTCATTCACCAGCACAGGCTTGGTTGTATCTTCGAAGCTGCCTAGATTCTCTGATGAGTACACTCTCACCATCGAGAGTGCTGATCCAAAATCAATCTCAGCTGGGAAGTCAGTCCAGTTCACCAAAAGTGTCACCCAATGGTCTCTCTCCCTTTCTGCACTTTTTCTTACATGTTCTATCCTCTCATCGTAAACTTGAGCTTAGTTATATGGTTTTTGTGTATATTTCAGGTTCACGAAAGATGGAGTTCTTGTTGAGGGTTTATTCTGGAAAGACGTGGAAGCATTAATCAAGGACTATGCCAAAGAAGAACCAAAGAAGAAGAAATGATAGATATGTTGTGAGAAAATATGTTCTATAAAACATCATAAGTTTCGGTTTAGATAATTTAAAAATCGATTGAGACTTTTATTTGGAGATATAGCTGTCAAATGGGCGGGTCGTCCAATGGTTATCCGCGTCCATATATAAAATGGGCTTAATGTGGACAAACCCATTTTTCCCATGGGTTTTGATGGACATAATTTGGGAAACCATTTAAATGATGGTCTTTAATGGTTTTGGAACTTTATGAGCGTAAATTTGTCCGATGGATATAAAAACTAGGGTTTCAAACAAAACCGAAGTTTTCCGCCAAAACGCAAAAATTTAGTTTTCCGTTAAAAATGCAAAATCGAATTTTCCTACCCAAAACACAAAATCGAATTTTTCGCCAAAAGCATAAAATCGAGTTTTCGCTTAAAAGCATAAAATCAAATTTTTCGCCAAAACGCAAAATCGAAGTTTTCCGCCAAAACGCAAAATCGAGTTTTTCCGCCACAACGCAAAAATCGAGTTTTCCCGCCAAAATCGTCAAATCGAGTTTTCCGCCAAAATCGTCAAATCGAGTTTTCCGCCAAAATCGTCAAATCGAGTGTTCGCCAAAACGCAAAATCGAGTTATCGTCAAAATGCAAAATCGAGTTTTCCGCCAAAATCGTCAAATCGAGTGTTCCGCCAAAACGCAAAATCGAGTTATCCGTCAAAATGCAAAATCGAGTTTTCAGCCAAAATCGTCCAATCGAGTTTTTCGCCAAAAGCGTCAAATCAAGTTTTCCATCAAAATGCAAAATCGAGTCTTCGCCAAAATCGTCAAATCGAGTTTTCGCCAAAAGCATAAAATCGAATTTTTCCGCCAAAAGCATAAAATCGAGTTTTCCGCCAAAACGCAAAATCGAGTTTTCCGCCAAAACGCAAAAATTTAGTTTTCCGTTAAAAATGCAAAAATCGAGTTTTCCCGCCAAAATCATATGAATTTATATTTGTATTTATAGTTTTTTGATTGAAATTAAAAATTTCATAAATGGTCATTAATGGGTCCATGGCAACCCATATAAATATGGGTTTTGATGGACGTAGTGCTTATATGGACGTGGTTCTTATGGACGTAGTCATTTCTCAATCATGGCTGTAAATGGACAAACGGATATGAAATAATGGACATGGGATTTCCCATCTGACAGCTCTATTTGGAGATGTCGTTAAGAATGTTCGAGCTTTTGTTATAGCAGAAAAAAATCAAATATTGATCACCATAACCACTAAACAAAAAAGGCTTATATCATCTTGAATAAGCCAATTGCTCACATCTCAAGTTTCGTAACACAAGTTGTTGGCTTCCTTTTTAATGTTCTAGTCTTGTGTTTCATATTTACCTGATACTAAGACCTGCGCAATAAGTTTGGTAATTAGGATTTTAAATTTAAGATTTTCCCTATAACTTTTGGATTTGTCTTCTTGGTTTAAGAGTTGTCATTTCGGTTTAAAGCTAAGAGTATAATAAAAAACATGAGGTTTAAGAGTTGTCATTTTGGTTCACACCAGTCTGGATGGAACTTTCGTCCACACCTACAACCTCTTTTTGGTCAGCAAAGGAGTTTCAGTTTTAGCATTACCATTTTCAACTCAAACGTCAACGTCCGTATATACATAAACATCTAATTCTTTTTTTTTTTTTGACAACATCACCTAATTCTTAAAGAACCATAGCACAATAAAAAAAATATCAAAAAAAATTGCTAGTTGGAAAGATGATGGGTCAAATAGAAAATATTTTAAACGATTTTCTAAGATTGTTATGGAAAAGGGTCATTGCATATTCTAAAAATCCCTACTTAATTATTTGAAAACTTGCAGGACGAACGTTTTGTTTTTTAACAAAAAGACATGCAAATATGTGAAGCTAACACAAACTGGGAAAAAGGAATAGAGTTTAAGCAAATCACATTCAGGATTTGTACTACCACAAGACTCAATTATTATAACAACCTAATGTATGTATGACTCTTTTTATTTTATTCTACATTGGTACTCCTATATCGAATTTTTTTACAAAAATTAAACTTACACTTATAAATATAATGATTTCTTCACTTTTACGTATATGGTCAAAGTTATTCTTCTCACAAATTAGACATGAATATACATAAAATGAGTTTTAAATTTTTGGTGTTGATCCATATTATATTGATAACGGGTCAAGGTAAGTAAACTGCAAATATAACATAAATATAACATTTTTGAAATGATCCTTGCAAGATCAAATCAAATATACAATATTTGGACGCTTAGTGCATGCTTAGAAGACACATACACAATGCATGCTTATTGCCATGTTTTTTCTGAAGATTTCTTTTATAAGCACTCTCCCAGAGTTTCTCTGTGTCTGCTTTCATGGTTCAGTCACGTTTTTTTTCTATGCCTGTTTTCATATTAGATGTTGCATCTCTGTGGTACGTACTTGTTGATGTAAAATGTCCGCCCTTTAGTAGTCGATGACGTAGTTGTTGAGGCAGACGTCGTGGTAAGTGGTGAAGACCATATGGAGTCAAGATGCTGAGCTGGAGTCGTGTAGACTTGGAGAGCAAGGGAGTATCTTAGAGATATAGAAAGAGGAATAAACTTGAGTAGAAAGTTTATGACTTAAAGGAAGAAGAATAAGTGCATTCTAAGAAAAGGAAAGTTGCACTTATTATTATGGAAGATGTCCATATCATGTTACCTTGGAGACTAGGGTTTCGAGAACATGAAAAATAATATAAGATAGCTATGGGGTCGTCAGTAGAGAAAAAAAGACATGAAGGCTGATCTTATAGAGAGAGAAAAAAGCTCTTGGAGGGGTTTTGGGTCGTGCTGAAGCAGTGGCTGAAGTAGTGGCTGAAGTACTTGACGGCAGAGATACATAAGCGGATAGCTTAAGAATCTTTCAGTAGCGTGTGTTAGGATGTTAACACTAGCTGTGTAAAAGTTGAATTGCGAGATCTTGTAATAGATTGTTTAAAGAGGATTAATAAAGCATAGTGGTTGCTTGTATTGCTTTGTCTATTGGTTTACTTTCTGCAGTACTATTGTTGTGTCATCTTTGCACTAACAATTGGTATCAGAGCGGGTCACCTAAGTCATTGGTGGAGATCCTGAAGGCAAGATGAATGATATAGTACTTATGCTTGATCCTGAACACTATGGGCATTGGAAAGTGAAGATAAAAGCAAGTTTACAAAGTATTGATATGGATGTTTGGGCATCGTGGTAGATGGCTATGAAGATCCCAAGACAGTAGATAAAGATGGTGTTCGGTCAATAAACCATTGGTTAAATGGACAAAGCGTGAGAAGGAGATGTCAAGGTATAATGCAAAAGCTTTATTTGGTATTTTTACATCAGTTGAAAAGAAGCAACTTCGATCTGATTCAAGGATGCAAGGATGCAAAAGAGGCATGGGATATTCTGCAATTACACTTTGAAGGAACGAGAAGGTTAAGAGTTCAAGGATGGAGTTTTTCAAATCTAAATTTGAGAACTTGAAGATGGAAGAACATGAATCGTATCAAATTTTAGTTCTCAACTTCGGTGCTTTAGCACAAGAGGCTCGTGTTCGGGCATGAAATACAAAGACAAGAACCGGTGAAGAAGTTTTTAAGGTGTCTGCGGAAAGATTCACAGCATATAAGGCAGCGATGTTTGTGTCTCTTAACATAGATGAATTGACCTTTCACGAAGTTGTAGGTATGGTAAAAGCTCATGAGATGGAACTTGATGGCGTGGGAAATCATACTGAAGTGAACTTGGCGGTTGATAAACAACAAGTCAAAAGTCCTGAGAATGAAGATGAGGTGATCAAGATGATTCAGCGTGCTTCACCAAGTACTACGGAAGTGGTAAAGTGGCAAGGACATGAGAAAATTGGTTTGAGAAAACGAAGACAAGAAGCTGGTGAGTCATGTGTCAATTCAGAGGTGCAATGTTATAAATGCAGAGGATATGGGCACTTCAAAAGGGAGTGTCCAACTTTCAAGAGACTAAGATTCAAAAGCTTTGAGGGCAATGAATTCGGGCATGCTCGGAAGAAATGTGAGAATTCTTGAAGCAAAAGAAACGATGGCGTCAAGAATGAGTGCGATCTGATTCGGATGATGGTGAGCAGTTGAAGAACTTGGTGGCGTTACAACCTTTGAGTCAAGTTGTCCAAAGAAATCTGCGTGGGATCTGCGGCGGCGTCTGTGTCGAGGGTTTCATGTGGAGGTGATGATGATGATGGAGACTTTGATTTTCTGGGAATTATGAAAAGCTGTATGAGAATTGGCTCAGCGGGTTGAGGCGAATTCAGAATTGACTAAGGAGAAGGTCAAATTAGAAGCTCGAGTTCTTTGAAGCACTTAGCTATGCCTCGAAGAAAGAAGAAGAAGCACGGCTGGCTGGTGCTAAACTTGCAGAAACTCGAAGGGTTTGAGGATCTTTGAATGGTGGGACGAAACAGCTAGATCATATTCTCGGTATTGGAAAGAGTGATCGATGTGGCCTTGGATATAAAGGGAATCTTCTAAAGTGAAGGTGTTTTTGTATCGAAAGAAAAGCTGAGGTTATAGCTACGCTGCTACAAGACCAAAGGTTAAGGTGTCCGCAAAGAAGACATCCAATGGAAAAATGATGAAGGCGCAACGGTGAATGTGACCTAGCATCGTCTTTTACTCTTGCTGCTTCGGGTAAAGTTTCTGATTTGAAGGCTGCATTTCAACGAAAATTTCGCCTATTTGTCATCATTGTGGTGTGGTTGGGCACATTAGGCCAAGATATTTCAAGTTGTTGAGGGAGAAGAATCAGATGAAACAAATCTATGGTATGAGGTGTCATGGTCCTACATGTTATTCTTGTGGAGTTGAGGACATGTTCGGCGTAATTGTTTCAAGTTTGTTCGAGAGCTAATCATGGTGGGAGGCCCAGGAATATGTGGTCAGGAGACTTAATCACTTTGGAGATAGTGGAGTGGGATTTCATCCTCGATTTAGAGGGTGGTGAACTACAAATTAGTTTTTGACCATGATGTGGCTCATAGGGGGAGATTGAAGATGTAGGTTATTAGTTCACATACATAGTCAAAAAGGGGGAGATGATATTGTTGGTGTAGTAGTTCGTTGAGTACTACATGAGGTAATACATAACATGTTGCATGAAGGCTGGAGTTATATTGGAGTTAGTGTATTGATTGCTTGAAGAGGAAGTTATGGTCTTACTATATAAGGAGGGGCGGGCTTTATGAAAGCCGGACCTCATAGAAAGAGAGAGGTTTCTTTGGTGTGTGTTCTTGCTTGGTGTCGAAGGACATTCAAGCATTGTCGATGGAGTCCAATGTGGACTTAGTTTGGTGGAGTTGGTGTTGGCGCTTTTTGTGGTGGAATTAGCCATCATATGTAGCTCGTGGTGAGTGTGTGGTGCGTTGAAGATAACGTGCTCTTGGTGTCACTGGTGTGTGTTGGGTCTTGGCGTGCTTGGTGAAGTACTTAGAAGTGGAAGATTGAAGCTGGGCTTCGGGGAGAGTTTATCAAGGCGGTTTCATTGAAGAGGTCTTTGAAGATAAAAGGGGAGATTGAAGAGGAAGTTTTTCTCTTAGGCTTGGGCTTGACATCTAAGCATCTGTTTTAGCTTAGTATGCAATCAAGCAGGGGGAGAAGTGGTGACGTTCTGGTCCAAGGAGTGCATATCTCATGGGGGAGAAGAGAATGGTGATGGACGTCCTGATGTAGATGGTGCTTATCTCATGGGGGAGAAAAGCATGGTGTGGTGCACATCTCGTGGGGGAGAAAAGCACATTTAGCGTGAAAGTTTCCGTGGAGAACGTGGTTGTTGAACGGAAGAATGTTGTGCTTGATTGGCACACAAAGCTAAAAGGAGAGGCTGTTGATGTAAGATGTCCGCCTGTAGTAGTCGATGGCGTAGTTCTTTGAGGCGACGTCGTGGTGAGTGGTGAAGACCATGTGGAGTCAAGATGCTGAGCTGGAGTCGTGTAGATTTGGAGAGCAAGGGAGTATCTTAGAGATATAGAAAGAGGAATAAACTTGAGTAGAAAGTTTATGACTTAAAGGAAGAGGAATAAGTGCATTCTAAGAAAAGGAAAGTTGCACTTATTGTTATGGAAGATGTCCATATCATGTTACCTTGGAGACTAGGGTTTGAGAACATGAAGAATAATATAAGATAGCTATGGGGTCGTCGAGAGAAAAAAAAAGACACGAAGGCTGATCTTATAGAGAGAAAAAGCTCTTTGAGGGTTAAGGTCGTCTTTGAAGCTGGATGAAATACTACGCGAGAGATACATAAGCGGATAGCTTAAGAATCTTTTAGTAGCGTGTGTTAGGGTGTTAACACTAGCTGTGTAAAAGTTGAATTAAGCAGATCTTGTAATAGATTGTTTAAAGAGGATTCTGATAAAGCATAGTGGTTGCTTGTATTACTTTGTCTATTAGTTTACTTTCTAGAGTACTATTGTTGTGTCATCTTTGCATTAACAGTACTGACCTTTTGCAGTTCTATCACGTGCTAACACTTTGGAGGTTGGTGTATTACACTTTAAAAAAATATCATGACGAAGAGGGAACTAACACACTCGGCCTTGATCCATTTGGTCAGTTCTGTTTGTATCAATTTATATATTTCAGTAATCAGGACTATCCAATTTACTTGTTTGGTTTATTAAATGATAGAAACTCAATCAGTTGTATGTTGACGCTGTTCATACTTCCAAATAAAATGCATCTCTTTTTTTTGTAGGTAATTTGGGCGTAATGTGATTATGGTCTCTGGTAGATAATGAAGTGAAGATAGCTTCGTCTCCGATGTTGTTCAGCCTGCTGTTGATTTTAGTCATATAGGGCATAATTGTTCTCTCTGTTCGCCACCACACTGACTATATCCCTTTTATCTGATTTATTAAGGTCTTGTGTCTGTACTGGTGGTACGATTATGTTCAAAAATATGACACTGGATTTCATTTAAAGTTCTTGTACGGAAGAACTTAGATAATCATTTTCGTATCTCTTTTTTCTGTGAATATTTAGCACAGCTGTTGTGTAAACAGCTGGAGCTGCAGAGTTACTACCAAGCTCAATGGCCTTACCGTCCCAGTTCCCTTTGAAGATGGGTCCACCAGTGTTTTCTCCTTCTTACTGCTGGTGTCCTCCAAGCACCTCATCAGTTCACGCACCATCCCTTCGCTCCCTGTGGAGAAGAATGACTCGCTGGTAGAGAAAGGAGCAAGAGAGACACTGCGGTTGCTCATAAGCGGAGCCAATGCAACAACCTCTGCTCGATTGATCCACCATGGAAGCAGAGGTCTGTACAGTGGGACACGGGAGATGAGTGGTGTGAGCTTGTTTGCACCCATTGGGCTGCAACAACCGAGTGCAGGTGAATGAGGAGGTAGTGGTGGCGAGTAAGCTCAGGCGAAGGAGTACATGTGCCTCCCAGAGAGACTTCTAGTTAGTTAGTTTTTTGGTTCGTTGGATGTGAACAATATAGAAAGGGAGGTTGTGAAATCTCATCGCTCACCTAGTTCTTGGTCTTTGTTCAGCGCAAGCTCTTTTATTTTCAGGTGTAATTAGTCTGTTCTTTTTGTAGGTTGCTAATAGTTCTTCGTTATGTTCGAATCTTAAAGGAAGCTATGTGATATGGTAATAATGAAAGTTACATTCGCATATTAACACCTTTTTGGAACCTACAAAAGGTTCATATTTCTCTTGTGAGCACAGTGATGAATAGGTACATAAGATATGAGTATATTTAAATAGTATATGTTGCAGACATGAGTATTGCTTGCACATGTACGGAGACAAAACAGTCATGTATAATTATAGTTAGTGTCATCGTGCTGTTTTCTCAAATTAAATATGCTACTCGTGCATAGAACATTGAAAATGTTAGAGAACTCTAATCCAAATTCGTGTATAGAACATCTGATATAATAGAAAAATTTGTATTACTTCCAAAATAAATTATACTCTCTCGACTCTAGCTTCTATCTCGGAGATCTTAAATAGAATAGTACCACACAGTTAGCTATATTATTATGAGCCATGATATTTGGTATAGGATGATACTACATTTTTTTATATTAGTTAACCAAAACATTGATTGTGCTCAGAATTCAGTTTTATTAATAATAAAGCTGTCGCATGATCGTCGATTGGATAAAAACCACACCTGGCTATTTCTGTCGTCTAGCGAGATTTGCTGCTCACGCGAAAGGTTAACTAAACATTTCGAGATGATCGCATCATCTCCACCCTCCATTTATAAAAAAATAATTATTCTATCTACCCACTTGATCCCAAAATATTTATTAACACTGATTCCTTCCCACACTTACGCCACTTCACATAGTGGGACCCGAGAGGTGAGTGGTGTGAGCTTGTTTGCATCAATTGGGTTGTAGCAACTGAGTGCAGGTGAAGGAGGAGATGTGTCGGCGAAAGTGTGAGCTCAGGCGAAGAATTACTACCTGTGCATCCAAGAGAGACTTGGGTTAGTTTTTTGGTTCATTGTAAAAGCTATCTACAATGGTGGAAAAGTTTAGCACCCTAATTTTTACTTTTAAATATATGTCATTTTTTTTTCAACATAAGCACTCACTAAAAATTAGTTAAACTGTAATAAAAGGGAAATTATCTCGAATATCCACTTTTAAAGTTTTTATCACCAAAAAATTCTCAAAAAAATGAGTAAAACAAGTTTTATTAAAAAGCGAAGAACTCTTCTACTCCTTGCTTTATTGATATAAAAAATAATAAAAAATAAATAATATTTTTTATAGTTGTAAATTATATATTTTAAATTCGATTTTTTTCTAATTTCTTCCAAATATTTTTTTCCAATTTTTTTAAAGTTCGAAAATACTTTTTAAAACTATTTTTTTCTAAAAAAAAATTATAATTTTTGTATTTATTTTTTATTTCTAAAAATTCTAAACCGCACATCAAAACCCACCATTTAACCCTAAACACTGAATCTAAATTAATTAACCATATAAATATAAATGTGTATTATGGAACATATTTCAGTCATTTTTCTTCTCAGCGACTTTTTATATATGAAAATAAACTAAAAATTACTACTCTAAGAAATTTCTCTAATAAAAATGTATATCTATAAAAGATCTCATTCAGAAATTCTTTAAAATCATCCAATATATACAAAATATCTTATCTTAAAATTAATCTTACTAAATTTATAAAAAAATTAGTAATTTTTTTATTTATTTATTTATAATCTTTTCCTTTATCAGATTTTTTTGTCTAGTTTCATCATCAAAAATACTTTGGATAATATATATTCAATTTTCAGCTATTTCATCTCCATCTCCAAAAGAAAAAACAGATCTGACGTACAATTTTTTTATTAATACCATATAGTTAACTAGTATATTATTAAACGCCATACTTTCATCTAGGATACTACTTGTCCATAAATTAGTTAACCAAAACATTGATTAAGCTCAGAACTCAGTTTTTATTAATGAATAAACCCGTCACAAAATCGTCGATTGGATAAAAACCACACCTGGCTATTTCTGTCGTCTAGCGAGATCTGCTGCTACGCAAAAGGTTGACCAAACATCTCGATACGATCGCATCATCCCCACCGTCCGTCCGTTCATAAAAAAAAGATAATTATTTCTATCTGCTGCCCACTTGATCCCAAAAATATTAATCAAACACTTTGATGATTCCTTCACACACACTTACACCACTTCTACCTCCTCCGCGTGTCCTTCTCTCCTCACTCTCCAATCTATCTTCCTCCTCCCCCTACCAGTATCTCTCCCGCTTCCTCCTCCGATACACTGGCTACTATTCGGATCTCTGTTTGTTTTCTTCTTCTTCTCGCTGTTTACTGTATTTAGTTTGGATCTGCTAGGTTTTGAATTTGGTTGATTGTTTTGGTTTAATTTGAGATTCGTGTACTCGATTTCGAATCACAAAATCGATTCTCGAATCTGTGTCCCGTTTCGGTTGATGACGATGGAGGATCCCGATATCAAGAAGTGCAGATTGAGCACCGTGACGGTGGATGACGTCATCGAGCAGGTCATGCCTTACATAGCCGATCCCAAAGACCGCGACTCCGCTTCCCTCGTGTGCCGGAGGTGGTTCGAGATCGACTCCGAGACGAGGGAGCACGTGACCATGGCACTGTGCTACACCTCGACGCCAGATCGTCTCAGCCGTAGGTTCCCGAATCTGAGGTCGATCAAGCTCAAAGGGAAGCCGAGAGCAGCGATGTTCAATCTCATCCCTGAGAACTGGGGAGGGTTTGTAACTCCTTGGGTCAACGAGATTGCTTCGTCGCTGCGGAGGCTCAGATCGGTGCATTTTAGGCGGATGATTGTCAGCGATTTGGATCTGGATGTTTTGGCTAAGGCGAGGTTGGATGAGCTGGAGGCTTTGAAGCTCGATAAGTGCTCAGGTTTCTCTACAGATGGACTTTTCAGCATCGTTAAGCACTGCAGGTATAACTACTGATTACTTCCTTCGTTGCTTATAGATATGACTCTGAAGGTTTTAACACATACTTTTGCAAGTCACTTAAGGACAGTTCTCATCACATACTTTGACTAGAACGAACGAGATTGTATCTGGGTCTTGACTTTTAAAATCCTTTCTAGTACGAAGATTGTATCAGATCTCTTGTGTCTTTAGCAGTAGAAACTTTGGTGATGTATTTGGTGAACCTTACTTTATTTGATTTCTTACTACACTTTTACACAGCTTGTGGTTATGCGTAAATAGTAGAAGTATGCATTTCTGGTAATTGTAGTTTCTAAGTGTTCATGTTTGTCGTTTCCTTCTTGCATCCTTATTGCCTGCAACCTAAGAATATTATCAATTGGGCAGTAAAAACCTTGGTCCGGGCATTATTTGGTCTCCTGAACTTCTGTTTATGGATAATTTAGCTACAAGCTTGATATCTCCATCTGCAAAAAACAAATAGAATGTCTCATGTGTCTTTAGCTCAATTTGGTAAGTAGAAACTTTGGTGATATGTTTGTTGCACCCAGACTTTATTAGATTTCTTACTGCACTTTTTACTTGTGGTTATGCATAGATAACGGAACTATTCATATCTAATATTTGTAGTTTCTCGGAGTTCATGTTTATCGTATCCTTCTTGCGTCCTTACTGGCTCTGTGCCTGCAAACTATAAGCAAATTATTAATTGGGGAACTAGAAACCCTGGTGTGGAATTTATTGGGTTTCATGCATTTCTGTTTATGGATAATTAGCAACAAGATTGATATCTGCCATCTGCAAAAGAAAGAATTATTTGGGAGTTCATGTTTATAATGGCGTTCTTGAGTTCATGTTCATGTCTATGCATGTACAGTTTAAAGCTGGAAATACAATTAAGTTCGTGTTTATCGTGTCCTTCTTGCATCCTTAATTGCTCTGCCGTTTTTATGCCAAATAATCAATTGGGGAAGTAGAAACCTTGGTGCGGACTTTATTTGGTTTCCTCCGCTTCTGTAATGGATAGTTAGCAAAAAGATTTGATATTAGCTAGCTGCATAAAGAATGTCTTCCGAAGTTCATGTTTATAATGACCTTGCATCCTTGATTTGATTGGTTTGCTAAGCTGAAAATCCGATTCTTATCTTGAGTTGTTTCTCACTTTATTCATGCCTCGGTCTGTTTTCTCGACAGGAAAATAAAAACATTGTTAATGGAAGAAAGTTCTTTCGTTGAAAAGGATGGTAAATGGCTTCATGAGCTTGCTCTGCACAACACATCTCTTGAGATTCTAAATTTCTACATGACTGAGTTTGCAAAAATCAATGGCAAAGACTTGGAAAGCATAGCTAGAAATTGCCGCTCTCTGGTTTCTGTGAAGGTTGGTGACTTTGAGATGTTGGAACTAGTCGGGTTCTTTAAAGCTGCTACTAACCTTGAAGAGTTTTGTGGTGGCTCCTTAAATGAAGAAATTGGAAGACCGGAGAAGTATTTGAATCTGACTTTCCCTCCAAAACTATGTTGTCTGGGTCTCTCTTACATGGGACCTAATGAAATGCCAATACTGTTTCCATTCGCTGCCCAAATCCGAAAGCTGGATCTGATTTATGCGTTGCTCGCAACTGAGGATCATTGTACACTCATTCAAAAGTGTCCTAATTTGGAAGTTCTCGAGGTAGATTTGAATGCAATATCTATTCTTTACACTATTCAAGTATTCAATTATCATGAATATAGCATTGATAACATATCCCTTCTCGTTACATATATAGTATGACTGACAATTCTTGCTATATTTCAGACAAGGAATGTGATCGGAGATAGGGGACTAGAGGTTCTTGGACAGTGCTGTAAGAAGTTGAAGCGTCTGAGGATCGAACGGGGTGAAGATGAACAAGGAATGGAGGATGAAGAAGGCTTAGTCTCACAAAGAGGATTAGTGGCATTGGCTCAGGGCTGCCAGGAGCTAGAATACATGGCGGTGTATGTCTCAGATATAACCAACGAGTCTCTCGAAAGCATAGGCACATATTTGAAAAACCTCTGTGACTTCCGCCTCGTCTTACTCGACCAAGAAGAGAGAATAACAGATCTGCCACTGGACAACGGAGTCCGATCCCTCTTGATCGGATGCAAGAAACTCAGACGGTTTGCATTCTATCTCAGACAAGGCGGCTTAACCGACGTGGGGTTAAGCTACATCGGACAGTACAGTCCAAACGTGAGGTGGATGCTTCTCGGTTACGTTGGTGAATCAGACGAAGGACTGATGGAGTTCTCAAGTGGCTGTCCGAAACTACAGAAGCTAGAGATGAGAGGCTGTTGCTTCAGCGAGAGAGCAATCGCTGCAGCGGTATTGAAACTGCCTTCGCTGAGATACCTGTGGGTACAAGGCTACAGAGCATCGACGACAGGACAAGACCTGAGGCTAATGTCTAGACCGTACTGGAACATTGAGCTGATTCCGGCAAGAAAAGTCCCGGAAGTGAATCAGCTAGGAGAGGTAAGAGAGATGGAGCATCCGGCGCATATACTGGCCTACTACTCTCTGGCTGGTGAGAGAACAGATTGTCCACCAACTGTTAAAGTCCTGAGGGAGGCATGATGATGATGATGATAATGATTCAAAGCAGGTTTGTATATAAAGATTTGTTTTCCAGGTTTCCATGAACTGTCGAATGGATTCTATTTTTTTCTTCCTTGGTGTATTGTCTGTAGTTTTGAGAGATTACATAAGACTTTTTGAGAGATTGAAATAAGAAGAGAGAAACTGGTCTCTTCAGAAGATTCCCTTTTATGTTCTGTAATTTCTCAAATTATTGCTTGCTCCTTCAACCACGACGATTACACCGCTGAGCCAACAAGAGGCTCTCTCGGTTCGGACAAAGCTGGTCCACATATATACTCCTCAACCATGCTCAGATTTGGATCCTCCTGATATTGTCTCCACGCTGACTCAAACTGTAACCTTTTGCACCTGCGGGAGAGAAAGCTAGCATAAGACACGTATTTGAGCTATCTTTGGCGGTGTATTTGATAAGCTATTAGAAAACATACTCGCGGAGTAGCTTCAAGATACGGAGGATAAGAATTCTAATCTCATCACGCTCCTTACGCATTGAGGACTCTTTGTACAAGGAAACAAGCTCCTCCACCAATCTGAAAGGTCCAAAAATCAATGATGTTGAAGAGTGGATTCTACAAGTTACTGCCAATTTATAGCGTTTAAAGAGGGTAAAACCTTGTGAACACAGGCGAGTTTCTAATCCATGTCAACCTCACAACCGTCTCCACTCTCTCAAGAACCTATATGATGGGCATTTGCAGGTAACGAAACAGCCGAAGCTAACATTCATAAGAAAAGTGAAAGTGTGAAACAAGAACATACCAACAAAACGGTTTCTCCATCATCCGAATGCATCCACTGGAAGAAAAGAGGGAAGATGCGTCGGAAATGAGCAAGCAAGAAAAGCCCCAAAGAGTTCAAGAGTGGCTCAACGAACGTTAACCAAGCTATACGTCTCTCCTTGTTTCTTGGCTGGCGTTCTAGATGACCAAGCATCTCATTCATGACCTTCTCGTACCTACGAAGAAGATAAGCACGCCATGAAAAAATGAGTGTTATGAACCTATGCCATTGATAAAGAGAGAAAAGAGGAGAAGATTTACCATGAGCTACGAGGATTATTTGGATGCAGTTTAGTGACAAGAAGCACAGATAACTCCACCACATGTATCCAAATCTCGTCATCGGAAGCTATGTTCTGGCAACACGCATCAAGAACCACATCTCCATACGAACCGAGATCACCTGAACTCGTAGTTTTCGCAAGGTGCACAAAGCTTATCACACCCTGTCTCTGTTATCAAAGCAAAGGAGACAACATCAAACTCTCTATACCCTTTAACGGTACGAGCAGATAGAAAGCTATTAAAAGTTCCCACAGTACTAACTTTGACATCAGGAGACCAATGATCAAGTGCTGTCAAAGCACATGGAACCACCAAGTTGCAAACTTTCGCCAGATTCGGTTTATCTACCTATCAAAAGATTCAAAACACTCACACATCAAACACCTCCAAATCATAACAGAACATATCAAAGGTTAGATCTTTTAACTCACACCTGAGTCACAAACCACATGAGCTGGTGAGAAGCCAAGATGGCATAACCAACTGGCTTTCTCGCCATCGCAGCTGAAACATCCTCAGCATCACCGTCCTTACCCATTGAGCTCCCTTCGATTCCATCTTTCAACTCCGGCAAAACAACCGGCAACAACTCAATCACCAACCTCTTGTTCTCACTGAAATAATCACGAGCTATCTCGGAAAATGCTGACTCCCCTGCGACTGAGAGGCTTTCTGGGATCCATGAGAGGAGTTCGTGAGCAGAGGAACGAGAAGAAGAGAGAAGGGCACAAGCAAGTGCGAGACTTTTGATCGAAGCGAGACTCTGTTCTTCATCGAGTAGACGAGGAGGAGGAGGAGGAGGAGGAGGAGGAGAAGTGTTTGGTAACAGAGACAAGAGTATGTCTTTGGTGGATACTTTGCTGCTCTCTTGCGGTGTGTACTGTGTTCGTCTGAGTATCTCTGCTATTGGTTCTGATACTCTGAATCCTCAAAACAGATTTAACAGATTAGGGTTCTTTTTTCCACTAAAGAGAGAGAAACAGAGCAGAAGAGATAGAGGTTACTCACCGGAGAAGACGGCTATGGAGGTCAGCAGAGGTTGTGTTTGACATTTTTTAAAACGCAAAAGTTTGCATAGTTCGTGTCTTTTTAGTCTCTAGGGTACAATTTGATCTTTGTTTTGTGTTTCTGATCGATTTTAATAAGTTTTACTGGATTGTCTCAGAAAAATCTGATTTTTAAGTTCTTATATTGAAGAACCTGACCGGACATGAAAGACAGCAATTCGTCCGGTCCAATAGGCCTGTCCGGTCAAGAGGGAACCGACCAAGACCAGACTAAGCGAAGTAGTTTCTTTTTCTTCTTTTTTTTGGTAAACCGAACAAACATTTTTACTGAAGTTTAGGTAGGATGCCTGAGTCATTATGGAAGACAAGAACATGGAGAAGCGAATGAATCCAAGTAAAACAAACACATCACATACTCAAAGACAAAGTGAAACCAGTTTGGTAGCAGCCCTTTTTAAAATTTAACATTGGTTGGAGAATTCAAACTTTTAGGATTCAGGTACAGCTTCTACGGTAGCAGGAGCATCAGCAGTAGGCGCAGCAGCGGAGCGTTTGATGGAAGCAGATTTGATGAGGTGGTTGTAACTTCCTTTCTCCTTGAAAAGCTGGGCGAAATGGTGCTTGCAGTACAATATCCCCTCAAGCGCTGCGTAGTTCGATGGAGAAATCGCACAGCCTCCATGAGAACATTTGAAGCAAGATTTATGGTAACACTGGCTCTCCACTGTCACCTGTTGTTTTTTAAGAAAACAAACAAGAAGATATAAGAACGGTACGGATGATATAAAGAGATCTCTAAGGTCCTTATTGCAAGCACCTTTTCGATAGGATACACTGTTTTATTGCAAGTAGCGCATTTGTCTTGCGTTCCAGAGAACATTCCAGCGACTCGGCTAGGGGTCCTTGTCTGAGAACAACCAAGTAGAGAATAGAGTCATGTAACTAGATAAGAACATGGAGCTAGTGTTAAGAGACAATGTTTACCAGCTCAGGAGTTCCCTTGTCAGTTAATGGCTTTGCAGCTGTGAGAGGAAAGAAAGTTTGAAGATAAAAAAGTAAAGTGAGAGACCACAAGCAAGTAAGAGTGCTGAATCCAAAGGTAAAAAGAGGTACTACATACGTGATTGAAAGTTCTTGTTGAAGCTACCAGTCTCCTTGAAGAGCTGCTCAAAATGAGGCTTACAGTACAACACACCTTCCATTGATGAGTAATTGCTCAGCTATTAAAAAAAGCACAAAACCATCAACACATTTTTTAACTTGGATCATACTTATGACTCTCACTCGTTAGAGAACCTTGAACATATCACTGAACAATTGAACTATGCTTATGGGAAAACAAAAGCAAAAGAGAGCAGGAAACTGACTTGAAGTGTGGTTTTGCAGTGAGAGCACTTAAAGCAAGATTTGTGAAATGTCACTCCATCAGCTGAGAGAAGCTCCATTGGGTACACCGTCTTCTCGCACGCTCTGCATTTCTGCTGAGTCCCTGTAAACGACATCGTTTTCTTTCTGTGTTTGGCTTCTCCTCCTCCTCAGATCTCTAAAACTGAAAGCTCACTGCACATCCCAAAAAAAAAACTTAAATAAGAATTCAAAAAGTAGAACACAAAAGACGTTTCCACATTTGAACTATTTGCATCACTTCAAGATAATTGCATCAGATGATTTGGTGATCTAAATCAGAAATTTCGGAACAAAAGATTGCTTCTTTCTTGTCCTAACAGGGAACTACAAAAGAATAATAAGAAGCTAACTTTAACAGAATAAAACCGTGCAGAATTTACAAAAGGAGAAGTCTTTACCTCTTCGTCGATCTGATCGTGATGAAGATGAATGTGAAGAAGAAGAAGAAGAAGATGAAAGGTTAATGATTATTGCATTGAACTCTGGAGGAGACAGTGGGGTTCCACTTTGCCCGGTCTAATTTTTTTTTTTTTTTAAAGTTTAATAGTATGTTACAGCAAATCATTCATTTGGAGATTAATTAAGTTCATTAATATTCGATTACGGGATGATTGAGCTGTGGTTGTTAGTTGACTAATCATATATTCCTTGTTAGTAATAGTAAGCAAACAAAATGATATCATGAAAGTATAATAATCTCTATACCTTTTGTTTTAAAGAAAAATATAATTTTATTTAGAGAAATGGTCTCACTAGTAAGTAATTAACAAACAGACACACACATTTTCTCCCACAATAACATTAACTAAAATATAAAAATATTTTTGTTTTTCTAGGTTTAGTGATTAGAGTTTACGATTCAATAGTCAGAGGAAGCAAAATTAGGTTAGGAGCAGGATTTGAAATCGTTTAGTCATTTTACACTCTACTTAATACTATTTTGGTGATTTTTCATATATTATTTTGTCATAGATTCTTTTTGATCTATTTAGGAATTTACCCTTTTATTTACCCTATAATAGGTTTTTTAAAGGGATACAAAATATGGTAGGAGAAGAATATAAAGAATGAATTACAAATCTGCAAAAACGTGGAAATTCTTGGAGTCAACGACGATGAGCCTGAGAGCTGCAATAGTGGCAGCAACAGACATCAAACTGAAGAAGACTACGTTAAGCCAATGCCATAGCTTTTGCATAGTATTGAGCTTATCGTTCTTAGCCTTATAATACATATGGTTGGCTAGAATGAATGTTAGAGGTATTGTGCTCACTGCACCAGTGAGGCTCATGAAGTCCCCTACGAACGGCAAGAGAGCCGAGAGAAGCGTGCTCACTGCTAAGTACCCGCCTCGAGCCATGATCCTAAACATCAAGTTCTTTAACACAAATGTGCCTCCTTTGATCCCAAACTTTGTGTCCATGTACTCATATGTTGGACTAGCAAAAATCTACAAACAAAGAGAAAGTTAAGACAAGCAACTGCGAACAAAGATGCTCGGATATGCGTTTAAGTTCTGTTTGGACTTTTTTTTTGTTTGGGTTTTTAGATTTTCGGGTTCAGTTTCGTAGGTCCATTCAATTTTCATATAATGTTTGGGTCAGGTTTAGTTAATAATACCTCATGTTCAGTTATATTTGTAATTATGCCACTCATCTTCATCTGAGTTCATTTTGAATTTGGTTGATTGTGATTTGAATTCATGTACTTCTTTTGCTTCAGAATGATCCATGTTTTAGAAAAAAAATTGTTTCTAAAATATTCATATTTTACATTTTCAACATATGTAATAATGGTAAATCGTAAATTTCAAAAACATTAATTGTGTTTACTAAATTCTGATTGGCTAAAACTGGTGAGAAATAGCAAAACATAAAAAATAATGCATTTATAATTAAAATCTTACGTGTTCTAATATATGTGAAAACTCTACAAATACATTATTTTAAAACAGAGAAAATATTTTTAGATATCATATCAAAATAAACCTAACTTTGAATATTTAAAGTATTTAATTAGGTTTTAAATATCTATTTCAAAGACTAATTCAAATTTTGGGTTGGTTTTTTGGATTATTCGAATTATCCATTTGAATTTGGTTAATAACAATTCAGGTTAGGTGTATTTTATACTACCGTACAAGATCCATTCAGTTTTTTTCTTTTTACATTTTCGAGGGTACAGATTGTGGGTTTTCGGTTTGGATTCAGGTTCCTATTGTTGTATTATGCCCACTAAACGCAGAGTCGAATATATGTTGTAACGGCCATGCAAAGAAACTTACGTGCAAACAGATAACGGTCTGAAGGAAAGCTGAGATGTTAGCAAGGGCTTTGACCCAGACTGGACCATTGACGTTGTTTAGCAGATAGGTCGAGGTTGAGGATCCGTAAGCCCAGTATCCAATGAACATAACCGCGTACATTGGTAAGAGACCTAGCGTGAACTGAAAGTATAGAGCCTTCACCATATTTTTCACAACCGGTTGCTTCACTGTCGCCTATCAAAGCAGATAAAAGATCATTTATGCGTGTCTGCATTTGCATATAAACAACAACAACAAAGAATCACATTTTATTAAAATAGTATAGACAGTTTTAAAACAATCTCAACCTGAATTTCTGGAAGCATCCCTGTGTTGAATACAAAAACAAGATTTGCGGCAGCAGCTGTGATGGTAAATAGTTTACTTGTTGGTGATCCTTGTATCTCGTAATCTCTTGAATGTGGTGTTTTCACTCCTAAAATATAACAAAAAGAACCGCAAAGAATCCAATTATCATTAGCTATAAGTATGGTTGAAGCTGAAGCATGATCATCATTTATGTTATATACCATCTTTAACTGATAGGACCATTGCCACAATGATGTAGATGAGACTGAGGATGGTCGAAACTCCAAGCCAGATTCCTAGAGCCGATAAGTGAGGAACACCAATCGCGAAAACCGCACATACTAGACCGGCAATGGCTATGAAGTAAGGTAGTTTCATGGTATGATCATCCCTAAAAAGCACATAAACAGCCTGCGGAAAACAGAACACACTCAGAAAATAACTAACTTGGCTTACACGGAATAAAAAAAAATCAGGATAGAAGATGTTTACTACCTTTAAAGCAGAACCAGCTAGGATGATAAATCCACAATTAATCATGAAAAGATTGACATATTGCAATCCCCATGTAACACAATAAGCCTTTCTACCTGAATAAAAAAAAAAAGAAAAGAGAACAATCATTTCAATGAAAGCAAGAACAGATAAGAGAAACAGAGCATGTTTGGTTCTCTTACCGTAAATGAATCCAGCAAGATCTCTATAGCGAATATGTCTTTTGCCACCAAACTCATGAAGCTTGGCTACAAGAATATTTGCGTAGAGAGAGATAGCAGAAGCAAGAATAAGACCAATCACACCACCAACCCAACCTAAAGGAACCATTACTGTTCCTGAATATCCCAACACATACGCGTTGTTTATACCGGTTGTAAGAACGAACGCCACTTGAAACCATGAATCTGTACATCCAACGAAACATACTATAAACTTCCCAAAACGTGACCTCAGATTATAAAAAGCACTATTGATGTTACTATACTCGGTAAGTCTCTTTAAATAGCAAGATAAAAAGGAAGGGGACAAATGACAAACCGCTGCTAATCTGATGAGCAGTGTCAGGGATCTCAATATCAAAGTGTTCTCCAGCATTAACATTGCTTGTGCGATTTTTAGCTCCTGTGGCATTCATGATTTTTAGCAGTTGTAGTCTCTGAAGCTAAGAGCCTTTTTTTTGCCCTTTTATAATGTTTTGCTAGGACGTTCCTCAACCACATGAAAAAGGTGCCAGCTTATTATTTCCTTTATGATTTAAGTAGTGGCCCATACTATTTTTTTTTCCCATCAAACATCTGACTTTTCATTGTAGTAGTAGCCGCTAGTCGCAAAAAAAAAAAAGTAGTAGCCGCTATTTAAACCGCACATGCATGATGAAGAGTCAAATAAATACCTACATATGGTCCCAACGAGCTGCCGTCTAGTGTGAACCCACCAATTTAAGCTACCGTCCCGTCTGAGCGTGAGCTTCAACTACTAAGTCACATCAAAGTTATTGCAAGGAAGATACAAAACAAGATGTAGTTTCAAAGATAGTATGGAGACATATGTTGATATCAATGTGTCAAACTACATACATTTTCTAGTTTCTTCTTCATTGTTTCTGAATTTGGTCGGTCTTTAGTCAATACCACACTACAAAGCGGGTGTTCATGTATGTAAAGAATCCAAGGATACTATGGGAACATTAGATATGAGAAGTGGTTTTAATTGGCTAATAATTCCTAGATGGTATGCTTTGGAACTTTGTGTACTTTAAAAGTTTTTACAAGCTTTGTTTAATTTAGGCTCTTATGTAATAAATATAAAAGGAGATACAAGCTTACGTTAGGAGCAAGAAATCTTTCTCTGTTCTGAAGTATGGTCAGAAACCCCGCAATACGTTTTCACAAACTCTTAAAACTTGATGTTGTAGCAAAGGTTTTACTTCATCATTTGAGACCACAAATGCATAAGATCGTATAACACAAACAAAAGGAACATAAACATAAGAAATTAGTAATAAACAAACTCCGTTTGGCTCCGGAGTTTGTTTATTACATGGTCAAGAAATTGGTCCTTTGGTTCTCAAAGGCTTTGGATGCTTAGACGGTTCTCGGGAGTCATTAACCGTCTTCGAGTCAGCATCTCGTTGTAGCTCACATCCCAGCACTGTGGTTTTGGTTTTGTTCCATCTGCGGTGGTGCAGCTGACTTTCTTGTGTAGGTTAAGAGACTTCTATTCAGAATGTGGCAATGGAAGCAACCCGACTTTGTGCAGGTCTGTTGATGGCAGAAGCGAGCACTTGCTCGATTGGGATGCGGTTCAAAGCGTCGTGTGGCGTTACATACAAATCGGCTTTGGTGGCATTTGCAAGGTTTTGGTAAGTATCTGAAACCTCCCCTTCCGTCGTCTTGCGCTTCATAGACAGAAAAGTTATAAGCTTGGTGGAGATCATCGGGAACTAGCTACTCCAGAGACATCAAGGGAACTCCCGGCATCCTAGGCAACTAGGAGAACCTCACTTTCCCGAGAATCATGTTGATGGTAGAGAACGGCTACCGATATCGAAGGATTTCTAAAAACAAACTAGCGGATTGTGCCGGGTTTAGTGGGTGGGCGAAACTAGGCTTGTAATAGTGTGATTTCGATATTTTGTTCAAAACTAGCTTGTAACCGTATCTGATTCGATTCGTCGGCAGATTTTATTTATAATAGTATTTAAAAAACACAAAATTGATATACCATGAAAAGAACGAAGAAATCAGGTAATTTTATTGATTGATTATATTTAAAAGAAAAAACATTATTTTCTCTTGTTTTGTCTATCATTGCACACAGCACTATCATGTGATAGAGTTTGAACTTCAAAACTTAGCTTAATAGTTCTCAAACTCAGTAACCAACACTTCAAGCTCTTTATTGAATCAAAGGAACAACGTAATACACTTTGTATCAAGAACCAAATGAGAATAAATGGTTTAGAGAATAAATGGTTTAACCCATTCGAATCCTCCTCAGGTCTCTCGACGCAATCCAAAATACAAAGCTAAGAATGTAAATGAACACTCTGTTTCTTATTTAAACAACTCAACGGTCATAGATGCAAACCCTCCAGAAGATCTAGAGTCTTTCTCCGTTTCAAACATTCGTTCGAGTCAGCCACATCATCCTTCTCAGGTCTCTGATTCCCTTTCTTTGTTCTTCCTCTTCCTCATGTATCCGATATTGTGGCTTATCAATACGTCCCGTTTCGAAAGTATGCTTGTCCTCAAGCTTGAAATCAGGAAATTGTGCAAGGATTTCTCCCAATAGAACCAAGAATTCTCGAAGAAGGAAGAGACTGCCACTTAATCAACAACTCCAAAGCCCCTTTGTCATTATAGCGAATGTCCAAGACTTCCTCCAAAACAATGATCAAGTCATCCACTCTTGAAAAATCCACCGGACGAGGAATGACCTATTGATTAGCACCGAGAACAAGCTTAAGCTAAGAAACATGAAAGACAGAATGTATTTTAGTCTCTGGAGGTAAAATACTTTAAGGTCCAAAGACCAAAATACTTTAAGAACTACTCAACAATATTCTTGTTCTAAAAATTGTTTACCTTCACTCTTATCTAACGATGGATACAAAATAAAAGTATTCTAATATTTACGAAATAAATCGTAACCAATCAAAATTAGTGCATTTTATTTTCTTCGCCTTTGATGGGGTCCACTTTTATAACTTCCTTCTCGCTCATTTCCCCAACGCTCCTCGAAAAGCTCTCTCTCGCGATTCTCACACTTTCTTGGACTGTCTCCAGAGAATAAGAACTTTCGACTTCTCTAAAGTTTTCTTGACGAGCAGGGTTCAGGGTTATGTTGGATTTGTGGAGTCAGTAATCTGCCTTAACCCAAGTAGCAAACATCCAAGGCAGAGATGATGATTTTCAACAAGCAATACAATGTCTTGTGAGATTCATGAATTCTTATGAAAGAAGCTCATATGATGAATGTGACAAGATCTTGCAACATTTGAGTGTAATAATGTAACTCCACCAGATGTAATGGCAATGGATCATATATTTTGAGTGTAGCTTGTTTTTTGTTTTGATGTTGTGTATGCATTTGTGGCAAAACGCGTCGATGGTAAACCCCAATTTATGAATACGGAGCAAGAAAACATTGTAAATTTATATTAACTAAAATCTACTCTCACTTTTTTCTCAACATTTCTAGTAAATAAACTAAGAAATATTTACTTTCTATTCAAGTAACCTTTCAACAAAACTAAAAAGTTACCGTTAAAGTTTAACGGAAATCACAAAAGAATGATATTATATGTTATCACTATAACTTTTATTTTATTTTTAAGCAAAAAAAAAAACCTCACTTTTATTTTTTGCCAGACCAAAAAAAAAAAATCAGTCTCATAAAAACCATGCAAAATATGATCTTGACCATGTAGAAGAAATAGAAAAATAGTGAGATCCAAAAAAAATGAAACGAGAGCAAAAAAAAAAAGACACAAATTAATTATTTATCTCTGGGAAGAAGCAATCCATGCTATGATGCTCATATCGGGTCTGAGTATTAGCGTATGAATGGTGATCAGGGAATGACGGAGAATAATGCATTCCTCAACATTTTTAAAAAAATTCACCATTCACAAGGAATAAATTTTCCTTCTCATTCCCTCTCATTCCTTTTTTGTAGAGAAATAAAGAACAAAAATATTCCTTGTCAAATTTGAGGAGGAACAACCGTTCCTTTTCATTCTTGCCATTTTATTCCTCTACATTCCATTCCTATTCATTTCTTTTGTTACCAGAATGGTCACCAGTCGGACCCCGGACCCTTAGAGAAGGAGACAAAATGTGAGAGTTAACAATCGGTCACTGGTTAACTTCATTCCAACTAGATAACTTCACACAAGGTGGAATGATAATATTCTGAATTTTGGCTCTTGCGTAAATACATAAATGGCTCGTAATTAGGAATGTTAGCCTCTTGCGTTTTTTCTTCATTTTGTTTTTGTAATTTAAACTTTAAAGGATTTGATGGTGATTAATTGAAGAGTTCCACGTGCTTTTATACTCTTCCACTTTCAAATGCCACATAAGATACAAAGCTCATCTTACTAAACTTTTTTTTTTTATGATCGCCATTTCATTTGGTGTCTTAAAAATCCAAGAGACCATCACACGCATGTACACAACAGGCAGATGAACATCATGTAAACCCCTTAAAAGGAAGATAAGAACAAAAGTGAAGTTGAGAAGAAAGAGATTATAGAAGACTAAGGCACACACTTTAAAGCCAAGTCTCCAACGGTTTGAATCAATCTCTAAACAAAGATAAAATCCATCTGCAGAAACAAGGAAAGAACCATTTCACAGAGAATCATCTGACTTGTAAATAAGAAGATGAAACAAAACAGTGCATAAGAATCCATTCTAAGTACACACTATTGACTAACCTGTAATGAAAGGATTCAAATCTTTGTGGACATCATGAACTTGGTCTTCTTCTCCGCGGGCTTCAGAATCTGAAACGAGCACATAAGGTTCTCGTCCACGCTCATCATCGCACCAGCATTATCAAATTCTCCACAGTAGTTAGGAGCTGAAAACACCGTCACTAGCTGTCTATCAGCAAAGAACTCATAACCATCTTCCACTACCTGTCATTACATTTCCTTGTCAACATCACAAAAGCAGTAGAATCAAAGAGAGAGCGACATGATCAAAAACACTCACCTGATGGGCACGACACACAAGGTCTAGATCATGTTTCGTTAGAAACTCAGAGACTTTATCCGGACCAAAAGTGTAAGAAACGCCTCTATCATTCATCCCCCATCCATTAACATCTTTCCCAGGATCAGACCATAACAAATCACAAAGGAGCCCCGTGTCAGGAATCATAGTTGGACGCGGCAAGCTTCTAATCTCGTCCAAATGGTTGAGATCCGGGGAAAGTCCACCGTGCATACACAATATCTTGTCATCTATAAGCGCCGCAACAGGAAGGCAGTTGAAACAGTCTGTAAAAACCTTCCACACCCTCACATTGAACCTCCTTTTACACTCATCGTAAAATCCATATATCCGGTTGATGGAAGCACACTCGTGGTTTCCCCTCAGTAGAAAAAAGTTCCCTGGGTATTTGATCTTGTAAGCCAGTAAGAGACATATCGTCTCAAGACTCTGTTTGCCTCTGTCCACGTAGTCCCCAAGAAAGAGATAGTTGGCACTAGGAGGGAAGCCACCGTACTCAAACAGCCTCAGCAGATCACTATATTGCCCATGTATGTCACCTGGTTTAAGACATTTTTCATCAAAAAGTTCATAAGGGAAACCATAGAACGTGTCAACAGCTACTAAACTCAAAACTAAGTCTCATACTCAAACGTGAACGATTCATTATCAACCTTTCTACCTGTGTACATGTGCTTATACACTCTAATCAAAGACACTCCACAAAAAGGCAAAGCCTTTCTCAGTAAATCCTATCCTCTTCACAACACCAATCACAAGATTCAAACATGATAAAGTTTCTTCCCAATACTCTTTAACCAACATTATCCCCAAAACCCTATTAAGAGATATGCACAAAGTTTCACACTTTCGAAAACTATAAACCCTTAAATCATGAGAAACCAATTGGGGAATCAACGAATCGAATTGGGAACATACCACAGATTTTGATGGGTGCCTCAAGCTCGAGCAAATTAGGTTGCTGAAGAAAGATGTCTCTAGCGGTAGTGCAAAGCTGTTTGATCTCGGCCTCCGAGAGCTGGACTTGCTTCCCTGGCCTAGCTAACCGAACCTCCGTGAGACGTCTGATTATGTCATCGAGAACCGCCGAGTCAATCGCCGTCTGCTGCCCCTGCGCCGTCGCCATCAACGGAACAGCAACTACAACCCAAAAGGGGATAATCAAACGATGTCGTTTAATATGAGAGTCCTTGAAACGGCTTCAGGTTAATGGATAATGGGCCGCTATATACTACGTTATTGGACTTATTAACGGCCCATTTTTTGTTATGCTAAATAACTATTATCAGCCCTTTTAGGGTGGGCGCTCGGATACCTATTCGGATTCGGTTTGAGTTTTTTTGGATTTCGGATTTTTGAAGATTAAAGAATTCAGTCCCATTCAATTACTTCTAAATTTCGGTTCGGGTTTGGATAACTCACTTAAATTATTTTTACAATTTTAAAATTTATTACATACTTTAAATTTCTCAAAATCTATAAGCAAAATAATATATTACATATAAATTTGAATAACATATGTCAAAATACTTAAACTCAACAATTAAATTGGTTTGATTTTAATTTTTGAATAGAGAATCAATAGATATTTTAAATATTTTTGGTGTTTTGAGTATACTTTAGCTATTTTAGACATTTACTTTTGACTATTTGTATATATAATTTAAGTATTTTAGACAACTTAAAATTATCTTATATATATTTGGATTTTTTAATTATATTAATTCTAAAAATAATTAATATATGTAGATATCCCCTGTATATTAATAGAGGAACATTTGAAAAGATTTAACCTCAATTTTGTGATAATTAAAAAAAGGCTCAATGCTTATGTGTCAATCAATTAGATAGTTAATTGAAAAAAAAAGAGGTTCAATTCAATTATAATGTCTTGCTAGATACATTAACGCATAAACTATATAATATAATGTGTTAGGAAACATTATATTAACCCAAAATATTAAAAGCACGTATATCTTCCTTACATAAAAGCTACAGAATTACCTAATATGATTACATATTTATGACAATTAATGATTATAGATAATAAATATTTGATAAAAATTTGTGTATCAATTTTCATTTTTTTTTTAATTTTATATTATTAAAAGAAATTAAATAATCACATTAACCATATAATAAAAATCAGATTTTTTCTTACATGTTATATTTTGAATTTTTAAAACAGTTATAAATTACTTTCAAAATTTTGTGATCAGTGTCTTAATTATTTTATTATAACAAGATACAAATGATTATAAAATCGTATTAATATGAATTTTTATGTAATAGACATTCACACTAAATAATATATATATATATATATATATCAATTTTAATACCGTTTATATGTACCATTTAAAATACATAAATATGTTAATTTTAGAATTTGCATTGAAAAAGTATTGAGACCTTAATATTTAATTTTGCAATTTTCATCGAAAAAATATCACATCAAAAATTTTGAGATCAATGGTTTAAATTTTTTGTTACATAGAATATACAAATGTTAATAAAACCATATGAGTATGAAGTCTTAATAATAAATGTTTATATTCAAATATATTACATATTTATGTTAACATCATTGAAATTTAATTATCTACCATATAAAATAAACAAAATGATTATTTTGATCTATTTACCGCAAAAATATTGTAAACAAGCAAGATGTATTGTTTTGATTTATATGATTACTCTAATCTCCTATATATTAATTGAGAAACAATTGATTACTCTAGCAAGTGAAATCACCTAACGAGACATGAAGTGCGTATCAAATTTGTATTATTAACCCTAACCCCCTTTCTATTCATCACAACACCAAAATGGAATATTTAGAAGCGTCGATTGACAATCTGAAATGGTAATGTTTTTTTATAAATTCAGTCCATTGTTTCCTCAAATTGACATAGAACAGTTTTTAGTGATTAACTAAATGGGTCACGTGCATAGTAAAATGTGTTTCAGTTTACAAATTATTGCATACCCAAAATCAATATGAACCATCATCATTTTCGTTTAAAATTTTGTTACAATAAAAATATAGGTTTGAGCAAAAAATCTAAATCTAAAAACGAACCAAGTCTGTTTCAAAAAATAGTACTGAACTTTAACCAAAACTGATTAGATATCCGAATGAGATCAAAATTTTGGTATCTAAAGAACCGAAACTGAACCCGATCCGAACAGAAATATTCCGGGTGTTCGAATATATATGAACCAGATTTATAAACTTAAATATATTAATTATTTTAAAATTTAATATCTAAAAGAATATACACAAAATATAAGATGTTTTTAAGTTGTCTAAAATAACTAATTGATACTTAAAATACCAAAATACTTAAAATATGTTGATTTCCTATCTAAAAATTTAAGCTAAACCAATTTTTATATTAAGTTTAAGTATTTTGGCAAACATTATTCAAATTTATATGATATATTATTTTGATTTTTTGAGTTTGAAAAAATTAAAACATATAGGAACTTTACTTTTTGAAACTTTTTTAAATAGGTTATCTGAACCCAAAACCGAACCAAATATACGAAAAATCTGAACCGAACCAAAACCACAATGATCCAGACCGAATCAAACCAAATGGTGCTCAAATGTCTACTTCTAATCAAATGTAAAGAATGTTACTGATAACAAAATGTATATTTTTTATAACATTTAAATACAATATTTTTTAAAAAAATATTCACTCCGTGCAAGGCGCGGGTTATCATCTAGTATAAATCTATTTTGGATACATTCAGGTACCCGAAATATTTCGGTTCGGGTCGGATCGATTTCGGTTTTCTGAATTCCAAAATTTAAAACTCATTCAGATATTTAATCAATTTTGGTCCGGGTTCGGTATTATTGTTTTGGATCGGGTTCCCAGCACAATGTACTACAATATAAAAACAAACAATCATTTGATCACTTGTGGATTGTGATGTGGGTGTGTGTATTGTATTAAAAACCAAAATCATTTTGGATATTCATCAATGTTTCATATTAAAATTTTATGTTCTACCATTATGAATAGTGGTGTGCGTGTATATGTAGCCATGTAGGCTATGTTCGTTTCACAGTATCTACGATCTGCATGACTGTTACATATATAGGATCTCATGTCATAGTTTTGTTATCCGTTTTTTTTGTTGCGAATGATTCCAACAACTAATCATAGCGACTAAACTTTTTTAATTTATGCGACATGCGACTAATTACTACAGTTTGACACAAAAAATGCATTAGGTAAACGAATCTTATGTTACAATCGCAGAACACAGTGAGTTATGTTCACAAAAAAAAAAACATAGCGAGTCGTAAACATGGTCATATGAGTGCATACAATGACAAACAATATATTTGTCTTTTTCCCTGGTCATAAAGTTTGTTTTATTGTGGTGAAATATCCTAAAGGGTTTGATTCATTATTTCCAACTCACCTCCACGTTTCTCCCTCATGAATCATCTCGTCTTTTTTCACCCAAAAATCTTTACAGATACAAAGCTAAAAGAACTTTTAATAAGGTGGATAAGATGTATCATACGATAAGAAAGTACATTGTTAGATTTTAAGTGATTAAAGTCAAATGCTGCGGATCTTAGATTTTGCATCGGCTACTCATGTCATGCTCGGCCCTATAGCCCCATGTTTCCTCTAATGTATATACCTTTTTTTGTGGGCAAGTGATGTATCTACTTCATTTTGTTTCAATAATTATATTAAATAATAGAAACTAAACTTTTAAAAGTTTTACAAATAGAAACTAAATTGTTCGTTTTGTTAATCAATTGACAGTTTAGTAGAAACAAAAGAAATTAGTTTAAATTACTTTTTATAAAACATACGTAAGACTATTTGAATGAGATATTTTTAATTATTCAAATGAGATATTCCAAAATAAGCAGCCTTAATTAAAAAATTATGGGATCGTCCATATATACATAGAGCGACTTTAGCAAGTTGATAAAGAAATGGTCAGATCTCAAGGTGGATTTGATCTGATGCCATCTTTAACCCAAACTATATTATCTTTGTTTTATGAAAATTACTTTAAAGTGACTATAGGTTAGGCTTTTGTTCTGTAAAAATTGGGTGGTTGATACCACTTTAAAGGTCTTTCACCTTTGTGACGTCATCACGGGTCACGACCTTCCTATAGATTGATGCCCACAATTATACTATTATAATTGGTCTGTCGTTTGTGTTTCATAAAGGTTTAGTTCTCGAGAAAATTACATCATAAAGTTATACTTGTGTCAACGTTGCAAAAGCGCATCTTTATCGTATATAGCTTAAAGTAACGTACCATTAAGGAAAAAGAGAAGCAAGATAACAGCGATACAATGTATCACTTAGCAATGTCGTATGAGGACATTTTTGAATTAAGTGAGGGTTATTGATTGTAATATTTTAATGAATCTAGGATTCTTTTTTGGATAATAATACAAATTATTGGTTGTAGTTCTCTTTTAGAACCAAATAATACAAATCTATCAAAATAACAGGGTTCAAGATAATATTTGCTCCTTTGTATTTTTAACTTAGTAGGGATTATTGGTTCTATTATTTTAGTGGATTTAGAAATACATTTTTGATTTAGAAATTTTGATAAATCCATTGATTTTAAAATCAAACAAATCAATTTTAGAATCAAATATACAGATTTCAAAATCAAAATAAGTGGATTATTATAAATCAGTCAAATGGATTTGCAATAAGTTCAGATTTGTAACAAAATATAATTTTTTAAAAAAAAACTACAAAATGTGCTTCATCATTCTTTTAGTTTGGAGTTTTAAGTGTTTGTACTTGTGTAATTTTTATTAATGTGTAATAGAGATTATATATAAATTATGAAGGACACATACAATAGAAAGTGGAAAATATTAAATTGTACAAATTGGATAATTGGAAAATATTAAATTAGAAAACTTTCAAACTTTCAAACGGGATCAACCAACTAAAAAATGTATGTTGAACTAGGGGTGGGCACGGATCGAATATTAACGTATTTTCAGTATTTGTGATTTGCTTCGGATTTTACGGATATCTAATTTTCGATTTGGTTTACTTGAAAAATACGAATATTCGGTTTTACGGATATCAGGAAAATTTATGGATAGTTCGCGAATATTCACGAATATTTACGGATACCTTTTCCACTATGTTTAATACAAGTAAATTTGAAAATATTACACAAATTTGTTCTTAATACAAGTAAATCTGAAAATATTATACAATTAAATGTTTTAGAATTGTAGTTTTTTTTATAAAGATCTTATAATTCTTTTCTTCATATTATATTTTCATAAGTAATTTTATAAATAAAATTATATAAGATTATACATTAAAAATTCTATTTAACTATAGATATATAACTATTTATATAAAAGTCGGAGCGGATTGGATATTCGTCTCTAATTTTTTTAGTATTTTTGATTTTCTCCGTTTTTAACGGATAGTGATTTTTAATATTTTCTTTGCTTCGAAGACTTACGGATATCCGAATTTTTACGGATAGAACCAAAACGAATAACGAATCAAATTAAATTTAACGAATAAAATGCCCATACATGTTGAACATAGTGGTTTTAAGTCAAACGTGTTTATGTCAATTTTTTGTTCTTTTTATGTGTTCGTTTTTACATATATATATATATATATATATATATTTATTTTTTTTACTCACGTAGCAAGCATATCATATCTTTTTAAAATAATAATTGTTTATAATTGTTAGTGGAACATGTTCAATACATTATGACTTGGGGCAAAAAGATCTGGGAATATCAATAATACAAATCCATCGAAATATCAAGATTGAACTCAATATTTACTCCTTTGTATTTTTAACTTAAAACACTCATAAATCTACTCAAATCTAATTTGAAATCAAATCCTTAATGAAATCATTATTATTGAATAACACATGATTTTAAAATCTATTTTAAAATCTAAGAACCAATAACAGTGAATTTGAATATAGATTTTAAAATCATAGAACCAATAACAATGAATTTGAATATGGATTTTAAAATCATATAACCAATAACACTAGATTTTAATTGTATTTTAAAATCTACTGAAATATCCCAACCAATAACACCATCTTAAAATCACTAATAAATCCATTCAAATCCAATTTTAAATCAAATCCTTAAACAAATCATTATTATTGAATAACACATGATTTTAAAATCTATTTTGAAATCACAAAACCAATAACAATGGATTTGAATATAGATTTTAAAATCATATAACCAATAACAATGAATTTGAATATAGATTCTAAAATCACATAACCAATAACACTTGATTTGATTTGTATTGTCAAATCCATTAAAATATATAAACCAATAACACCCTCTAACTTTTAATAATCAACGTGGAGTCTGTTTAGTGTCTACAACTCTTGAATCACTTATTAAGGGTTTAGGAGATCATAATTTAACATGTTAGTTAATCTTAACTCTTAAAACTTATCTTGTTGGGAAGGTCTTGTCTTATAAAAACAAATAATTTAACATGATCATAACTTTCGGATCAAGAACCTCCTAATCATTCAAAACAATCTCTTAAATGATGATAACTCCACGATAAAAATATTTAGAAGTCTGTAACACAAAATTAGAATATTTAAAATGATCTCAAATCTTCAACAGCTGAGAATACACTCGATAAAATCTAGGTTTTTCTATATTTTTGGTCGTGTTTAATTTGATGTTCTGTGTGAATGAATGTCGTTCTTAGACGATTTCTTTGTTATATTTTTACAAAAGTATGTCAACAAATTTTTCTTTTCTTTAAAGCAAAATTTATTTTCTCTCTAAAGGTTTTGTTCGGCATAACGCTAAGCCGAATTCGTTGTATAAATAAATTTTGTAGGAGTGAAGTCCATCTCCAATAAACATGCAACTTAAAATCCAAATCCAAGATAGTAGTAGCTGAAGATGCAGTAATTACACAAGATTAACCCGAAATCAAACACCTAAACAGAAGAACTAAACCCTACAATATCCAAAATATATTTTTTTTTAAGAAAACAAGAAAATCAAAGCAAACAGCAAAACTCAATTGGAATATAGTAGGAGCTGAACAGGACTAACGGCGCCATCAAAACCCAAAAGAAAGTTTTTTTTTTTAAATGATAAAAGAGAGAAGCTTCAAAAGGTTTCAACTATCCTCCTCCTCCCACCACCGTTGTTTGAAGGATTTTCCGCCTCAGCATGATATAATATATTCTCTTGAAAAAAACATGTCTTTCTCTCTGTTCCTTTCCTTTCTGAAGCTAAGCATCTCTTCTTTTTCCTTTTCTTTAACATTTTTTGCCCGATCTCTTATGCAAAGATTCTCTCTTTCTTTGTTCTCTTTTCATACATGTTTTTTATTCTGTAATAACAATTAGTTACTTATAACTTCTTCTTCTTCTCTTCCCCTCTTCCTTCTTCTTCCTTCCTCTCTTCGGCCGTCGTTTTCTCTTCACGTACTCACACGGCTTCACGTGTGGGACATTCTTCATCTTCATATGGATTCTTCTTCATATGGTGTTTCTCATGTCAGCCATATCTCCAATCCTTGTATCTTTGGTGCGTTTTCTTTTCTTTTCAACTTTTCTAATACGAGAGATAAGCAAGATGATTGATAACATGGCCGATCCTAGGCATAGTCAAGTACAACAAATTTAAGAAATAGTCTACATATATAGGTTCTCAAAAGTTATTTAATTTGTTATAGCCTCTAAAATCCGGCCCTGCTTAATACTGAGTTTTTGGCAAGCCTACCACCAAATGGCTCATCTCATGCACAGAGTCTGGAATACTATCTTTAGACTTAACATTGAAAGTTTTAACCTAACATTTGTGATGATATAACAGGGGCTGGGTCATCGTCTTCGCCAGAGAAGAAATGCAACTTGATGAAGTGGGTGAGTAAGCTTTTCAAGAGTGGCTCTAATGGTGGTGGTGGTGGTGGTGCTCGTACTAATCATCATCCTCCTCAGTTTCAAGAGGACGAGAATATGGTCTTTCCTCTTCCTCCTTCCTCTTCGGTAAATATTTTCTTAATTATTCACTAGATTATTCTAGTTAAGTTTAATCTTTTCATTCATTTTTCTTTCTATATAAATATACTATAGACATGCGATCCCTAATATTAAAGCAAAAGACATCTGAATATTACTACTCTTTATCACTCTCGTGTTTAAATATCACGGGTCGTTGAAGTTGTACATTCTGTGAAATTGTCACATCCATGAAACTGCAACTGATTGATCCATTTTTTTTTAAGTGCTTAAACTGAGATGATGTGACAGTGTGGTTTTGAGCACTATCAAGCATGACAAAAATAGGTAGAAAGCGGTTTATAAAGTTGGTTCAATCAGGATGACTTATTAGTCTGTTGAGATTAGATTTAATGTTTTGTGAGCTATAATGGAAAGAAAAAAATTAGTTAATTTGATATATATCCTCTTTATATTAAATTTAATTATATATTTTGTTCCTTTTTATAATGTATTATTGTGAATTAAATATTCTTCTCATAAAATAATAAGCATTTTCAAGTTACTATGAACTACCTAGCTCTTTGGCTTGGAATATAATTGTTAAACCATGAAGTAACTAATGAACATTAAGCATTCATTACATTGGATTGGATTGGATTGAGGTGGCCTATTCTGATTCCCATAAGCACTACTAATGATATGATATTTAGCACTAGAATCTCAAAAAGATGAAATCGATACTGTTAACAATTGTTTTTTTTTTGGTCATCAATTGTTTTTAAAAATAAATAAATATACTTTATCGATATTTTTTTCTTGTGCTGCTGATATCATTATTACTAGTTATTTTATATAATTTACCAAATTGAACATCACTGTTCAAAGTTACGACGTACAACCATAGAAATGTATTACTTGTTTACAAAAGGTTAATTGACATTTTTGGATGGTCGTGGTAACAATCAGGACGATCGGTCGAGAGCCACACGGGACAAAGAAGAACTCGATCGTGCAATGTCACTTTCTCTAGCTGACGATACGAAGCGCCCATATGGTATAAATACAGATTAAAGTAGAGATATTAATTTAAACAAAAATTATTTATAAATACAGATTAAAATAGAGAAAATATCAATTAAAAACATTTATTTTATAAATACAGATTAAAATAGAGAAATATTAATTAAAACATTTATTTTACAAATTAGAGATTGGATTTATTTTATTTGGGCAGGATATGGTTGGTCTCAGGATAATAATTCAGATTTTCCAAGGCCTTTTCACGGTGGATTGAATCCATCTTTCATTCCAACTTACGAACCCTCGTATCAATTGAGACAACCACAAAGGTACCGAAATATACCCTTAATTCAGTTTTATAGTATTTTAACTTCAAATTGTTAAAAAAAAATGGTATAAGAAATGTGTTTGCTCTATTTTGTAGCAGAATGTGTGGCGGTTGCAATAGCGACATTGGATTGGGGAACTATCTTGGATGCATGGGAACATTCTTTCATCCTGACTGCTTCTGTTGCGATTCATGCCGTTACCCTATCACTGAGCATGAGGTATGTTAATGAATATGATATATACGTTTGTGTTTGAAGGAGTACTAATATGTTTTGTCGCTAGTTCTCTCTATCAGGAACCAAACCTTATCATAAGAGTTGTTTCAAAGAGCTTACTCATCCCAAATGCGAAGTTTGTCACCATTTTGTAAGCAATACAAACCACATTATATTAGATTCTTGAACAACTCATGGTGTATGCTTACTAACTTCATTTATTTTTCATAGATCCCAACTAATGATGCTGGCTTGATCGAGTATCGATGTCATCCGTTTTGGAACCAAAAATATTGTCCGTCTCACGAATACGATAGAACCGCTCGTTGTTGTAGCTGCGAACGTTTGGAGGTAATCAAATATTGATAAGGAAGTTTAAAACCCCCTCTTGATTATTTGCTAAGTCCATGTGTTTTTTTTCTATGTTGTGGCCATTAAGTCATGGGATGTGAAATATTACATGTTAGAAGATGGGAGAAGTTTATGTTTAGAATGCATGGAAACAGCCATAACCGACACTGGAGATTGTCAACCACTTTACCATTCAATACGAGACTATTACGAAGGAATGTACATGAAACTTGAGCAACAAATCCCCATGCTTCTTGTTCAACGAGAAGCTCTCAACGACGCTATCGTCGGAGAGAAACACGTAATCTTTGTTCTTTGGACTTATCATTTTTACGTTGAGTTTCTCTCAAATTCTAACGAAAAGTCCTATGTACTTCCCATAGGGATACCATCACATGCCTGAGACAAGGGGTTTATGTTTGTCTGAAGAACAGACAGTCACAAGTGTAAGTCTTTTACAATTCTTGTTAGACAAGTTAATGTAATTTCTGATTCTAAACAGTGATTTGCTCTGTTTTAAAAAAAAAAAATGGTTTGGTTCTTCACAGGTTCTTAAAAGACCGAGACTTGGCGCTCACCGTCTTGTTGGTATGAGAACTCAGCCTCAAAAGCTTACACGCAAATGTGAAGTCACTGCGATTCTTGTTCTTTACGGCCTCCCAAGGTACTTATTTTACTCAAACTCACACACTTTTCGATTCCACCAGAAAAAGATAGTGAATGGTTAGTAACCTAACGAAACTTTGTTGGATGAATGAAGATTATTAACTGGAGCAATTCTTGCCCACGAACTGATGCATGGATGGCTTAGACTCAAAGGTACTTACTATTCACCTTTTCTTATAAGAAAAATAAAAGTTGGAATTTATTTATGTAATAAATCTCATCTCTCTAATAATATATATATCATTAAGTTTCAGAACGTTTCTTCAACTTCTTGTCCACTAATTTTAAAACCCTTCTGAAAAAGAAGCATCTTAATATGTTTTATTTCTTGTTTTCATTAGGGTATAGGAACCTTAACCCTGAGGTGGAGGAAGGTATCTGCCAAGTCCTCTCTTACATGTGGCTTGAATCTGAAGTTCTCTCAGATCCTTCTTCCAGAAACATGCCCTCAACATCAGCTGCTACATCGTCGTCATCATCATCATCTTCCAACAAGAAAGGAGGAAAATCTAACGTGGAGAAGAAGCTTGGAGAGTTCTTTAAGCATCAGATAGCTCATGACGCATCTCCTGCTTACGGAGGAGGTTTCAGAGCAGCAAATGCAGCGGTTTGTAAGTACGGTCTGCGTCGCACACTTGATCATATCCGCTTCACTGGAACTTTTCCTTTGTAAATTTCCCAAGATTCAAAATGTTGTGTTTTATCTTGCTAATTGCTATATGGTCTTTGATTTGGATTGGATAGATAACACAAAGGGTTTGTTTTTAACTTTCTATAGAATCTCAGAACAGAGTGTCTCCCCTCAGATTTTGAGTGAGGAGATTTGTTGTTTGGAGGTTTTACTAATAACAAAAAAAAAGAAACAGCTAATTTCTAAAATCTAAAAAACTTAGATAAAATGCTACTAAACATCTCAGTTCTCAAGAGCTTCAATTTCTTGAAGTACATTTAGGCATAAACATTTGGTAAAAACTAAAAAACAAGAAGTGATCGGTGCTTTAGCATGTTTCTAGGTGCACCATGCTACGATTAACCCGGACTATAAGAGCATGATTAACCCTATAAGAGCACCAACTCCTATAAGAACATGATTAATCCGGACTCTTAATTTGAGGTCTTCTCATGATTTGACCTTTCTTTTTTACATTTTTCGGTTAAGAACCGGCTTTTGATAAGAGATAAAAGACACTAAATAAGAAAAACATAATACTCAAAATCATTTTTTCCCCAAGCACAACAAAAAATCAGGAGAACAAAGTTCAGTCTACCATCACTCCCTCTTTACACCATTTGCACTCTCTCTAACACAATTGATTGATTATGTGAAGTGTGTGTTTGATTTCATCTTACAGCGAATCTACGCGTCCTCCTTCCTTAACCGCATGGAACCGAAACTAGCCGGTTCCATGTCCCACCTTGGTTCATCTCCCTCATCGCTTGCTTCATCTGACCGCCACCTCAATCCGCCACTCTTATTTCTGCTCTCAGTGGCAAATACGTTGTTGTTGTCCTTGAAGCTACCATTCATGAATACAAAGATTAGAAGGATTGGACACAAGTATTGAACCGAGCTTCTTATGCAAACCAAATGGTAGCACAATAGTTATAAAGAAGACAAGGAGGAAATGTACCTTGAAGACATGTCCATAGGATCATCCAAATTAGCAAAGTTAGACGACGGATGTTCTCTGCCTGGTTGCATCCTTGTGCCAAAGAAGGTTGATTCCGGTTTCTGTGCAGATCCGTTTACATGATTATCAACTGCGACACGGCGGAGATAAGGAGAGCTCATGTTATTCTCCATGAATCTATCAACATTTATATCCGGAGAGATTTCTTCTGTCCTTTTTCCCTTGAGCTGGCGGTTCCCGCTAGCTCTATTGAGATCTTTGAACGGTGTGGACACTTCACCGAATTTCAGTGTCTTGGTTATGCTTCTAGCTTCACTCTTTTGTCCTTTACTATCCGTGCTTGTCAATAACTTTCCATAGGAAGCGTTTCCTGTCAAACGACTAGGTTGAAAAGGAATGCTGCCACTGTTAGCCACTGGCTCTCTAGCTCCAGTGTCATTAGCCATTTGGAGAAATACGGAAGTAGTATGAAAGGGAACTGAAGAATTAGGCATCTCAGGTTGTTGCGCATCAGGAAGATCAGAGTCTTTTGCTGCTTCAGAAGCATTTTCAGAGGTATCTTCCACTTCAGAAAATTTTCCAGATCTGACTTGCTGCTGCTGAATCACTGGAAGTATTTCTATGGCTTTATCCTGTTCCAAAGCAACATAAACACATAGGAGGGTTCAAAATTCAAGTTAAAGTAGCTAACATCAAGTACTGTTCCACACTGTACATTTAAGATTCAAAAATGTCAGACAATTTTGCAAAGCATTAAAACGCAAGAAGGTGAAAATTTGAGTATGCAGCATTTAACCAGGAAAACAGGAAGGACGCACTTGTACAAAAAAAGGTGGTTGGAATACTTACAACTAATCCTTTTATCCAATGACTCTGTGATCGCATTCTGGAGATTACTTCTTCCCCAAGTTGATTTTCAGATACGAAAGCCTCTTCAATTTTCTGGAGTTTAAAATCGACTTGGTATGCCTGAATGTAACGGTAGCGCTGCAGCAATGCAAACAAACAAGTAGTTTTCAGTTAAAGACAGGACAAAATAGCTAAACATATACAGAAGACAAGTTTTCCATAAAATAAGCAGCGCTTATAGTGCTTAACTTTGCCTCGTTGCTCAAATAATTTTATACTTGTTCATTATACTCTCAACAGCGTTTACTGAGTTTTCAAAAGCTACTCTAGGGGCTCGATGTAGTTCAAGTGAAGTTGATTTAAGCATGAAGTTATAATTACTTACCTGAAGATAGAAGACAACCAGAAGACTCCCCACAGGTGATGAGGGATCATCAGTTGCAGAATCTAATAGACATCTGTGCAGATATTTCTCTTCATCTGGATTCCACGGCAACTCAATGATTCTATCAACCACGTTTCTCCTAATAGATAGACAGCAAAATTCGTTGACAAGTATCTCCATCCATTCTGTCCAGCTCCAGCTGTCTACATCATCAGACATATCTTTCACAGCTCCATTTTTCAATTTATTTTCCTTCACTTTCAAGCAGAGTGACCTTTGGTATGTGAATGCTTCACTCAGAAGACCACATTCCACTCTCACACGAACTGCTGTGACAGCCTCACCAATTGAAACGAGTTCCGATCGCCATCACGACCAGACCAACGCAAGACCATAAGAGCCGTTTCAGGGTTTTCCCTTTCTAACAGGACTTGGGCAACCTTGGGATATGTTTCTGGACCACATATTTCAGGAAGAGTCTTACAAGCTTCCTGAAATAAAATTTGGAAAAGTGAGCTACACCAGTTAATAAATGTTTGTTGCAAGTCCGTATATGATTTAGCGTAAAATATCAAAAACCATGCATAATAATACATATTTCTATATGTTTTCCTGGGAATGTCAAAACGTACCTGGAGTGCCTCTTCTGAGGGATCATCGAGAAGATAAAATACAAGAGACTCCAGCAATGAATGCCTGGATATGCCAAAGGTAGCAGCAAAATCATCTATAATGTGCTTCCAATATTTTTCAGGGGTACTCCAATGCCGATCAAACAGGTAGTAAAGAAACTATCTCCTGGTTAAGGAAACCAGCGAAGAAGAAAAACATGGGAATGTATACGGATTGTGAATATCTAAAAGTAAAATGCAAAGGTAATGTCAAAATAGGCGATGAGAAAAGGATACAATTGCTTGCTTCGCAACAACCAAATCTGAACTGCCATGTAAAAAGAGCATGTCAGCAGCAGTTCTGAGATTCTTAAATGGATAAGATCCTGAAATTCCCTCTATTTTGGACAAAAGAACTGATCTCTCATCGTTCTGCAAACATCCAACTTCAAGGCCATCCTCTCTCTCAAGACTGTAATCTTTCTCTCTCTCAAGATTTTCTAAAGCATCCTCGATAAAAAGAGAAGCACCCTGTACACTGCCATCCGAAGACTGATCTACGGCATCAGGCCATGCACGCTTAATTGCATTTGATTTCCTATCAAGTACCAGAGCCTTCCAGGAAGTGAAATTAGAATACCGAGACCTCACATCTTCCAGAAACCCGTGTCTTATGCACCAGATCATAATGTCCAGATGCTAAAACAAAAAACAACAATAGGGTAAGTACACCATATACTCGGTCATCTTGCACCAAAAAGACACAGAGCTGACATAGTTAAAAGACTCTTTGGTCAGGAGGCAGATGGTTATCCCTAGATATCATGTAGTATGTCATATAGAGACAGGGTTAAATATACCCAAAAACAACATTAACTAACATTATTGCAAGCAGTATAGGAAAATAAGTAAAGAGAGTTATTTAAGCATATTTTTGCAGAGCTGTTTATATGTTAATGGAATAAAATCTTGGCTGACCTGCTTTGTTTTTCCAATGTTTTCCCTAAGCTTCTGCACGTCTTGAAGCTGAGGTGAAACAGAACCCTTGAAAGCTGACTCCATAATTTCAAGCACACTATATATGCCAGCAACTTGTTTCGAATACTTGAGAAGGATATCTAACCTACCTTGCATCTCTTTCTTTTCAAGACTATCTGAGAGCCAATATTAAAGATACACAGACTGCACACATAAACTGCATTAGAAACATAAATATTCTAACAGTTAAAAAGGATACAGATTTCTCGAAGCTCAGCTAAGATGCTCCGGAATGAACGCTTGACCCAATCTTTGACAACAACTTCATCCAGCAAGAAAGCAATGACCGGGTCACTAGATACAGCAGTCTCATCCATACAAACATTGGTGATATCTATTCATTTTCTGTCAAGGAGATGTCAGTTATAAATCAAAAATATAGAGAATGATAAAAACACCATGAACATTTTGTCCATCAGGAAGAGGCTACCTCAAACTACATGAACCTATCAGTACAAATCTCCCCATATATGCATAGTTCTAACTACATATGCCTAATCATATGGAGATTCGTGGTAACAGATGTAAATGATACAACAAATCTATAAAAGATGCATGGATTATCATAAAGGAAACTAAATACTTAAAGCATATATATCTGACAGCGAGCATAAGTGCAGCAAAAGGATACAAAGGCACACCACAGATATCAAACTGTTGTTCATGGCAACATCGAACAGAGAATAAAGGCGACGAACATCAGCTTCCAACTGATGTTGGTCTTCATGTTCTGGGGAGATTAGACCAGCTTCAACACACTCGTAGTAGAGACGAAGCCGGAGTTTATCTACAGTTATTGGTAGTCGGCATCGACAGATTGGACAGAAATCAACCTCCTGGCTACACTCTTTGCACAAGGAGGCATGTCCACAGGGGATTAACGCATAGCGCACAGATCTCCCACAGAGCGTCAAGTTTCTGGTTGCACGACAATGCTCAGACTTGGCCTCGTTACACAGCTCTCTGAGGTTGATAGATGCCAAATGCCTCAACGCCTCCTGTAGTAAGCAAAAAATTTAAGCTCTATTATATTCACTTTTCACTACTAAAACAAAGTCACTCATCATGTTTTCCACATTGTTACATATGCTTTTTTTTTTTGTGTTCACATCATTGTTAAAATGTTATCATTATAAAAACTGAAACTTTTCTACACTGAGACACCAAAAATGCATGTAGGCATATCCAAGGAACAGGTTGACAAACGATAACTATTATAGGTAGAAAAAGAAGCTAAAAGCAAAATCACCTGAACAGGCTTGCTACTGTAATCAGGATGCTTCACGGCGGAGAAAGAACCGTAGATTACTCTCGTATCCATCTTCGCGAGTCAGTCACAGTCTAGGGCTCCGTTTCGCTTTTTCTTCAAGAAGGAAGACGAAAGAGACAAAGGCCTCCGGTTTGGTTCTAATTAAACCGAATAAAAATTCAGTATGGTTCGGTTCGGTTCGATATTCAATTAGTTGATGATATTCTATTGATGTTTGGTTACGAGTTACGATTAATAACTCAAGTTATCTTAATTCAAAATTTAAGTTAGTTGGACCGATTAAATTGAAAAACTGAACCAAATCAAACCAATAATAAATAAAAATAAATTATTCGGCCAAATTAAACCGAATTTAAAATGAATTTGAATTCAAAAGCAAAAGTTTCGGTTCGGTTTGGTTCGGTTTGGTTAAAAGAAACACTGTGTGGAATTATGTGGATTGATTCTGGCGACGGGTCGGATCTATTCTGAGTAAAGAAAATCTATAATGGGCCGTATGAAAACTTATGAATCCTGTGATTGTATGGGCCCATGTCACGTGTAAACGGTGCGTGTGCCCACTTTCTGACAGAACGCGCGTGGATCATTCTCTCGTTCCTCTCCTTACCCGTCTTCCTTTACCAATAGCTTTTCCACGACGACGAAAGCAAACTTAGAAACCTCCGAAACTCAGAGAAAGGCACGATCTTTCTTCTTCCGATCTTATCGTTCTTGTGGATGAGATAAAGAATCGTTCTTTGGATCAGTAAGCTTCCATGGATGAGTCGTTCTCTAATCTACAGACGAGCCATTTGCTTGGTTCAGTACCCGTAAGTCATCGATTGCTTCTCAGATGTTACCAAATTTTAGAATCGTTCAATTGGGTTGTGTCTGAATAGGATAAAAGAACTTTCCTTTTATGAAAAGTTGTCGTCTTTTGGGGTTTAAATGCTTTGCATGATTGGATTGAGATACGAATGTATTCACTTTCGTTCTTTCTAATTCAAAAACGTATACTTTGAAGGCTGTGATCAGTGATGACAACCAGAAAAGCACTAATGTGCATATAGCAAGCGTAAAGGAAGGTATGTTCTTTTGCCAGAAACTATCTTAGTGAAAGAGTTTGAATGTTGGTTGGTTACTTCTCTGCAGGTCCTTCTGCAAACATGCAGATATTTCCACCGCATCAAGGAAACAATGCAGCAAAGGGTTATCAAACTCTTGAGAGCCCAACAGGTATGTGTGTATATATATATATGCTCCTTTTGGCTTTTTAATTTATTTATTAAGGACTTGTCATTGTGGTTGAAAGAATGCTTATGTGAGTAGAGCCCGTTCCTATCTGCTTTGTTCTGTCTTGTATGCTAACTTGTTTTATCTATACTTGTAGAAGGACCTGAACAGCAGCCATCAAACAACTGGAAAGGATACTTTAACGTCTACTCATACGCCCAGTACTTCAACGTGGACACCGACGTTGTTTTGAACAGATTGATGAGTTCTTTGTACCCCACCAGCGGAGATTTTTTCAGCAAGATTGATGCAAACCCTGATTTGTAAGTCCTTTTATTACCCTTTCCCCTTACTCTTATCGGTGATTGTTCTTGCTCTGATATAGAATTCTTTGGCGTCTCCTATTGTGATTTCTTTAATCACTCCACTGCTCATTCAGGCTGTTTTTTTGTTACCATATTAAGTGTTATCTTTTCTGAAAACACATTTAATTTAAGTGTCAGACACTCAGAGTAATAAATTTGATATTGCTTCTTGCTGCCAGCGTTTAGACAAAGAGTTCTACTGGAGTAGAGATGTCCAGTATAGCCTATTGGTATTTGATGATTAAAACCGCACTTTCAAATTGCTTAAACACAGGAATGTTTTATCAGGGAAAAGAGACTTTGATCTTTGTTTCTGTCTCAGGGACAAACAATTTTTGTTTAATTATACCTTTGCTGCTTGAAATTTCTATTTGAGCTTGTATACTGTAGACTTAAGCCTGCATCCAGATCCAGTTTTCCATATGCTATTTGTTAGCAGTCGCTTGTTAGAGCAGTTCCTCACATTATACTTAAATCTATTTCATAGTCTGTAACACAGGAAATCAAAGATCTGATAGTGCATGATTACAAGTGCATATATTCAATTAGCATAACATGTTATCCTCTTAAAACTGGCTAAAAGGTTGGTCTTGAACTACTTTAGATAAGTGACTCATGTGTGGTTTTCGTCGCTCTGTTTAGGTATGGTCTTGTCTGGATCTGCACTACTCTTGTGTTTGTGCTTTCCTCTCTCGGAAACTGTGCCACGTACCTCGTGAAGAAACGAACCGACAGTGCAGCTCCTTGGGTCTTTGATGTGAACTATATAAATCTGGCAGCATCTTTGATCTATGGCTATGCAATAATCGTGCCAGTGGCGTTTTATTTCTCACTCCGGTATATGGGGTCCAGAGCTGATCTTCTAAGATTCTGGTGCCTCTGGGGATACTCTCTCTTCGTTTTCGTTCCAACCACTGTAAGCGTCTCCTGTATCAGCAGCACTACTGTCTGATTCACAAATGACTGTGTGATTAGAATCAACCTAACAGTCATTGATCATTGTTAATTGCAGCTTCCATTGCTTATTCCAGTGGAGTTTCTGAGATGGGTGATCATACTCTTAACTGGTGGCATCGTCCTGCTTTGTTGCCATGAATCTACGGTCTTACCTCGAGGCGAGCAATGATCTGACGGTTGTAGTGGCTGTAGCGTTTGGTCTCCAAATGGTTCTGTCCATCTTCATCAAAGTCTGGTTCTTTCCTTAAATCTCCACACCACACGACGAAACATATATAATGCATGTAGAAACGTTTTAGATTTTGATGTCATGTGTGGTAGAACAAAGAATGTCATTACCAGAGAACAAAACCCACAAAGTAACATATACACTGAACTGAATCATTGGGATTCGTTTTGACTTGGCTTAGTTTCTTGTTTGTTTGTTTTTTTGATGAGTTGAATTGTCTTAGTTTTTATAAATGGTTGATTTTTATCTGCCTGATATCAGAGAGTGGATATTAAAAAAACCTTTATGTACAAAGAAGGTGAACTGTGAAGTATGTAAGAGAACAAGACTCGAGATGAATGATAGAGAACCTGTCTCTGGTGTCTTTATTAGTAAAATCTGCAAGAACAATTGAAACTACTTTCTCCAGGTTTTAATAACCTATCTTGATGTAACGAGACAATGATTCTCAGACAGTCAATCCTGGTTTTGCATAAACACTCTGTTTCTTACTGCGCAAGTTTCATTGATATTTTTCTACAAATGCACGAGTGATTTTGTGGTACATTGTTCATTATATCCCTAGAAAACAATATTACGCAAAAAGACAGAAACAAGTTATGATGATGATACATCTAAGTAAACAGTATTAAGAAAATTTTAGTTATAAAAAAGTTATTTTCTAAGAAATATATCATCATTAGTACCTAACACTAACTTTGATGATTGTCCCACGTTTCTATTTAGTAAAACAGCACTGACTCCTCATTGTTGTTTAGATTATACATCTATACTCTACTTCTTAAGTCACGATAAGTAGCGGATGAAGCGTTAGCGTTATCTTATAAAAGCGTTATCACGATATCTTATATCTTTAGAAGGCGTATGTTTTTCTTAAACCTGTTTAATAGATTGATTGGTAGATCAGTATGGACATGTTATTTAAAATTATTATTAAAATTATATAATATATAATATTTATTTATAGTGAATATATTTCTAATATATATATATATATATTATTTTATATATTAATATATATAAGATATATAATAATTTTATTTACTAATTTCAAAATTATGTTTATATCGAAATGTTATTTTAAAAATAAATTTTACAATTAAAATATATATTTTAAAATAATATTTTGCATTTAAAATAAAATTTAATTTATATAATTAATTTATATGGTTAATTTAATTATATTATATTTTAAAATAATATTTTGCATTTAAAATAAAATTTAATTTATATAATTAATTTATATAATTAATTTATATAATTATTTATCTAATTTATATAATTAATTTAAAATATAATTTATATAATTATTTATCTAATTTATATAATTATTTATCTAATTTATATAATTAATTTATATAATTAATTTATATAATTATTTATCTAATTTATATAATTAATTTAATTAAATATAATTAAATTATATTTTAAAATAATATTTTGCATTTAAAATAAAATTTAATTTATATAATTAATTTAAAATATAATTTATATATTATAAAATTTATATAATTAATTTAAAATATAATTTATATATTATAAAATTTATATAATTAATTTATATGGTTAATTTAATTATATTATATTTTAAAATATAAATTAATTTATATAATTAATTTAAAATATAATTTATATATTATAAAATTTATATAATTAATTTATATAATTATTTATCTAATTTATATAATTAATTTAAAATATAATTTATATAATTAATTTATATAATTAATTTAAAATATAATTTATATAATTAATTTAATTAAATATAATTTATATATTATAAAATTTATATAATTAATTTAATTAAATATAATTAAATTATATTTTAAAATAATATTTTGCATTTAAAATAAAATTTAATTTATATGGTTAATTTAATTATATTATATTTTAAAATATAAATTAATTTATATAATTAATTTAATTAAATATAATTTATATATTATAAAATTTATATAATTAATTTAATTAAATATAATTTATATATTATAAAATTTATATAATTATTTATCTAATTTATATAATTAATTTAATTAAATATAATTAAATTATATTTTAAAATAATATTTTGCATTTAAAATAAAATTTAATTTATATAATTAATTTAAAATATAATTTATATAATTAATTTATATAATTATTTATCTAATTTATATAATTAATTTATATAATTAATTTATATGGTTAATTTAATTATATTATATTTTAAAATATAAATTAATTTATATAATTATTTATCTAATTTATATAATTAATTTAAAATATAATTTATATATTATAAAATTTATATAATTATTTATCTAATTTATATAATTAATTTATATAATTAATTTATATAATTAATTTAAAATATAATTTATATAATTATTTATCTAATTTATATAATTAATTTATATGGTTAATTTAATTATATTATATTTTAAAATATAAATTAATTTATATAATTAATTTAAAATATAATTTATATAATTAATTTATATAATTAATTTAAAATATAATTTATATAATTAATTTATATAATTATTTATCTAATTTATATAATTAATTTATATAATTAATTTAAAATATAATTTATATAATTAATTTATATAATTATTTATCTAATTTATATAATTAATTTAAAATATAATTTATATAATTAATTTATATAATTAATTTAAAATATAATTTATATATTATAAAATTTATATAATTAATTTAAAATATAATTTATATATTATAAAATTTATATAATTAATTTATATAATTAATTTATATAATTAATTTATATAATTATTTATCTAATTTATATAATTATTTATCTAATTTATATAATTAATTTATATAATTATTTATCTAATTTATATAATTAATTTAAAATATAATTTATATATTATAAAATTTATATAATTAATTTAAAATATAATTTATATATTATAAAATTTATATAATTATTTATCTAATTTATATAATTTAATTTATATAATTAATTTAATTAAATATAATTTATATAATTAATTTAATTAAATATAATTAAATTATATTTTAAATGTGAAATAATATTTTTAAAAAAATTTGCACAGTCCTAAAATAACATCTAATAAAAAATGGAGGGAGTATATAATAGTTATAGCGTTTGAGTGATCCTAAAACTAAACACGTTTGTAACAAGAATTTTTATAGCCTTACTCTCTAAATATGAGTTTGTTGCAAGCCTTTAAGCAAAAGAAAAGTTTGTTGTACTTAACTCTATGACAAAAATTTACTTTGGTTTGAATTCAATGTATCTATCACAAATTCTATCAAACACTTTGCATTGCTAGCTAAATGTTTTTTTTTCTAGTAGAAGCTTGAGCCTCTAGCTCTAGTTATAAGCCGTGAAGTTTTGTTTTTGTAAATATTGGGTCTTCAAGTTTGGAACCTGTCTATCTACTTCATTTCGGACTTTACATGTGCCCTGACTCGATACGCGCGTGTCCTAGTTTTATAAGTGTTTTACCTTCTCTCGCGACTTAAATCCATAGAGGTCTTTTGTAACATTAAAATAAATGAAAGCATAACAAAAAAATTGAATATTGAGTAGTGTGATAAGTCTTTTGTAACATTAAAATAAATGAAAGCATAACAAATTTTTTGAATATTGAGTAGTGTGATAAGTCTTTTGTAACATTAAAATAAATGAAAGCATAACAAATTTTTTGAATATTGAGTAGTGTGATAAGTCTTTTGTAACATTAAAATAAATGAAAGCATAACAAATTTTTTGAATATTGAGTAGTGTGATAAGTCTTTTGTAACATTAAAGAAACGAAGGGTTTATGAGGATTGTGCATCTCTCCGGTTCCGTAAGAGGCAAAGGGTTTAGGACTTGTAATCATATTCTCGTGTCCACAAATTTTAACTACATTGGCATGTGAGTGTCGGCGGTTCCTTTATTATATCGTTTTATTCATTGGAGTATGTTGCTCAAAAAAATTCATTGGAGTATATGTTTTATTTTGTATCTCACATATTATATATATAAATATCTGTGTACTGTGTATATGCGACTACTTGTGTAGAGAAACCGTTGGGTTCAAGCGTTATCTGATCATACGCTGAAAACTGGGAGTGATGTAACAAAACCTGAAAGAGTATATAATAGTTGACAAGTGGATGGACCCATTTTAGATGACTTTTATATAAACAATAATTCGTTTAGCTCTTGTTTTGCTATCAGAGATGATTTAAGACAAAATTGACCATCATTTGCTTGTTATCATGAGGGACACATCCCCATATATTGTTTTAGTTAGTATTATGATATTATCATCATATCATGTCACTACTTTACATGTGCCCTAGTAGCTAATCGGAACTGTCCATATATATATATAGATTCATGTCCCTTTACATGTGCCCTGACTCGATACGCGCGTGTCCTAGTTTTATAAGTGTTTTACCTTCTCTCGCGACTTAAATCCATAGAGGTCTTTTGTAACATTAAAATAAATGAAAGCATAACAAAAAAATTGAATATTGAGTAGTGTGATAAGTCTTTTGTAACATTAAAGAAACGAAGGGTTTATGAGGATTGTGCATCTCTCCGGTTCCGTAAGAGGCAAAGGGTTTAGGACTTGTAATCATATTCTCGTGTCCACAAATTTTAACTACATTGGCATGTGAGTGTCGGCGGTTCCTTTATTATATCGTTTTATTCATTGGAGTATGTTGCTCAAAAAATTCATTGGAGTATGTTGCTCAAAAAATTCATTGGAGTATGTTGCTCAAAAAATTCATTGGAGTATGTTGCTCAAAAAATTCATTGGAGTATGTTGCTCAAAAAATTCATTGGAGTATATGTTTTATTTTGTATCTCACATATTATATATATAAATATCTGTGTACTGTGTATATGCGACTACTTGTGTAGAGAAACCGTTGGGTTCAAGCGTTATCTGATCATACGCTGAAAACTGGGAGTGATGTAACAAAACCTGAAAGAGTATATAATAGTTGACAAGTGGATGGACCCATTTTAGATGACTTTTATATAAACAATAATTCGTTTAGCTCTTGTTTTGCTATCAGAGATGATTTAAGACAAAATTGACCATCATTTGCTTGTTATCATGAGGGACACATCCCCATATATTGTTTTAGTTAGTATTATGATATTATCATCATATCATGTCACTACTTTACATGTGCCCTAGTAGCTAATCGGAACTGTCCATATATATATATAGATTCATGTCCCTTTACATGTGCCCTAGTAGCTAATCGGAACTGTCCATATATATATATAGATTCATGTCCCTTTACATGTGCCCTGACTCGATACGCGCGTGTCCTAGTTTTATAAGTGTTTTACCTTCTCTCGCGACTTAAATCCATAGAGGTCTTTTGTAACATTAAAATAAATGAAAGCATAACAAAAAAATTGAATATTGAGTAGTGTGATAAGTCTTTTGTAACATTAAAATAAATGAAAGCATAACAAAAAAATTGAATATTGAGTAGTGTGATAAGTCTTTTGTAACATTAAAGAAACGAAGGGTTTATGAGGATTGTGCATCTCTCCGGTTCCGTAAGAGGCAAAGGGTTTAGGACTTGTAATCATATTCTCGTGTCCACAAATTTTAACTACATTGGCATGTGAGTGTCGGCGGTTCCTTTATTATATCGTTTTATTCATTGGAGTATATGTCTTATTATATATGGCTATCCCATAGATTAACTATTGGTGTATATACACATATGCGACTACTTGTGTAGAGAAACCGTTGGGTTCAAGCGTTATCTGATCATACGCTGAAAACTGGGAGTGATGTAACAAAACCTGAAAGAGTATATAATAGTTGACAAGTGGATGGACCCATTTTAGATGACTTTTATATAAACAATAATTCGTTTAGCTCTTGTTTTGCTATCAGAGATGATTTAAGACAAAATTGACCATCATTTGCTTGTTATCATGAGGGACACATCCCCATATATTGTTTTAGTTAGTATTATGATATTATCATCATATCATGTCACTACTTTACATGTGCCCTAGTAGCTAATCGGAACTGTCCATATATATATATAGATTCATGTCCCTTTACATGTGCCCTGACTCGATACGCGCGTGTCCTAGTTTTATAAGTGTTTTACCTTCTCGCGACTTAAATCCATAGAGGTCTTTTGTAACATTAAAGAAACGAAGGGTTTATGAGGATTGTGCATCTCTCCGGTTCCGTAAGAGGCAAAGGGTTTAGGACTTGTAATCATATTCTCGTGTCCACAAATTTTAACTACATTGGCATGTGAGTGTCGGCGGTTCCTTTATTATATCGTTTTATTCATTGGAGTATGTTGCTCAAAAAATTCATTGGAGTATGTTGCTCAAAAAATTCATTGAGTATATGTTTTATTTTGTATCTCACATATTATATATATAAATATCTGTGTACTGTGTATATGCGACTACTTGTGTAGAGAAACCGTTGGGTTCAAGCGTTATCTGATCATACGCTGAAAACTGGGAGTGATGTAACAAAACCTGAAAGAGTATATAATAGTTGACAAGTGGATGGACCCATTTTAGATGACTTTTATATAAACAATAATTCGTTTAGCTCTTGTTTTGCTATCAGAGATGATTTAAGACAAAATTGACCATCATTTGCTTGTTATCATGAGGGACACATCCCCATATATTGTTTTAGTTAGTATTATGATATTATCATCATATCATGTCACTACTTTACATGTGCCCTAGTAGCTAATCGGAACTGTCCATATATATATATAGATTCATGTCCCTTTACATGTGCCCTGACTCGATACGCGCGTGTCCTAGTTTTATAAGTGTTTTACCTTCTCTCGCGACTTAAATCCATAGAGGTCTTTTGTAACATTAAAATAAATGAAAGCATAACAAAAAAAATTGAATATTGAGTAGTGTGATAAATATTCACCATACAATTAGCTCTATATATATATATTTAAGCTTTTGAACATAACCGATCAAACCTTTTGAGGTGATATCCTGCCATGTAAACGTCATGTTCGAATATATATGACGATATGTATTTTTATGTATGGGTAACTGGAATGGTCAATTTTATCAATTCTGGAATGGAATGTGAATGATCATTCGTCAATGTATCTATTTTTGGAATGGTATAATGTGAATGATCTTTCATAAAAAGTAAATATTTAACTTGAATGAAAATAAATGATCATTCCATCAATTCAAGAAAAAAATTAAACAAAATACAAAATAAAATATTTTATAACTACTTTATATGAAATAATAGAATGTTTTTTTTTTCTTTTCAACTACATTCTATTCATTTTATTCCATTTTATTTCTTCTTAAAGGTTACCATTTTCAGTTTTTGTGCTTTTTGTGTTGACGCCATCATTTTATCGGTTATAGAACGAAAAATACAAATGGATTAGTTTTACTTTTAAGAAAAAAGTGAACCAAGTAGTAATATCCTAATAGTAAAAGACTTAGGGCATAGTGTAAACATGTATGTCCTGGATTATATTTTTGCTGGGAACAAAATTATTGCTACTTATTAGTTTGAGTTTCGGTCTATGCAATTTACATGGTAGTCCAGTAACAGATGATATAGTTACTCCCTGGCATTAATTGAAAAACATTCTAAACTCGGATCAGGTAATGTGGTAACAAATCCATTTTGTAGCACTAAATGTATTATATGTGAAAGACAGCGAAACCGATCGGATCAACCAACATAACATGGAAAGATAGTCGTCAAACATTAACAACACTTCCCCCAAAATTCCAAGAAATCAATATTCCGTTTGAAACTTAGATTATGAATGGAATGGTAGGAGAAAGACAGAAGGTACACTAAGGCAGGTGAACTGCCTTTTTATTGCCATTCACATATGTTATAATTAACAAGTGGTTCATTTAAAAAATAATAATAAAATGTATATGATATACTAGGCAGTTCAAATGTACAAGTAATAGTCCTTGTCCACACTACCTCCACATATTTGAGGTGTTTCAAGTGGACCTCCTGTCTTTATCATTTTAAAACTA